>CAAKHG010020568.1:27934-43752 GCA_901007715.1 Dactylopterus volitans
TCTTCTAATAAATTGAAGAAAAACAAAACAAAGCCAAAAAAAAAAAAAAAAAAAAGCAAAAGAAAACCCTCCCCCTTAATGAGCTCCCGTGGTGGCCTGGTTAGCGGAAGAAACTCTCCGGTGGATTTTCTTGAATGTTTCACCCTGAAACTTGAAAGATTCATGATACATTAGTTTAGGAGGAAAAGCTATGAGCTAAGTTGAGAGGAGGCCTGGCTGTTTTATACTCGTCACGTCTGTTTTAATAACTATAACAGTTTTTCTTTGCAAATTTGAAACCCAAATTTTTAGATACGACAGTGTTTTGTCTCTGCTTTGTTCATTAGGACCGACTCTTGTCTGATGCAAGGTCTTGAGCAATAACATTATTCGCAAATATCCAGATTACTTTTTCAGGCTGTTACTTTGTGTCTCAAGGTCATCGGATTGTACCTCGTTGGGCATCACAGCGTTGGAGGCAGAACGCTCGGATGCCACGACAGAGGAGGCCAGCGGAAAGACAATGACAAGGGAGGAAAGAGAGGTGGAAAAGAGCGGTGACATCGTTGCCTGCTGTTAGTTCCTGAAAATGACCACACATCTGCCGTAGACTCAGGTCTGCACGGCCGCGGGTGGTGATCAGGTCAACCAGAAGTGTGAAAGACGAGACGTTAAGACCTAAAGTCTGCTTAGTCTTTTATTGAAACATGTTTTCCGTCTGTCCCATTTTTATTTCAGAATTAGTTTCCCGCTTCAAATTGTGGTGCGGTTCTCCCTGCGCTGGCACATTAGCGGAATTAAACGCGCCAGTGTTTTGCTAGTGCCACCTGTGTCCACAGAGGGCGCCGTTGCTCAGCAAAACAACCTAAGGAGACGCGCCAAAAGAATTACACGCATTAAAAAAAACCAAACAAAGCAAAAAAGCATGAGTTCCTTTGCATATTCTTCCTCTGCATTCCATCCCTGCACTTTGCCTCTGTTATGAATTTACTCGGCTATGGAAACAGGCATCTCTTGAGTCAGCGCTCCGCACAACGAATGCTAAGGAGGGTGCAGATTTGCTCCGTTTGTATTTGCATACAATTTGTGTGGAGACGTTTGCTTTCATCAACTTTCGCCCAGGGACAAGCTGTTTCATTGTGTTTAGTGGCGGGTGGCATCACTGCGCTCGCTTAGTTTATAGGTGGCATGGTTTCTGACATCCGAGGTCAGCCGCAAATGATAAAAGCGCAGCGAGTAAGTTTGTGATCCCCGACTTTCCTATGAGGACATGACTCATAAAAGCACTGAACACACAACTTCTATTCCTCCGCGCCAGACCTGTGCCTGTGCGAGAAATCAATCTACATTTTAACATTTGATCTCCCTGTGGCCTCCTCTAACCGGTGTTTAATAGATCAAGCAGCATAACAGTTCATCTGGACCATGACCGGCCCTTTCGCTGAATCATTAGTCCCGGCCACAGGGCACACATTGGTAGCTTTCCAAAGGGCAATGGGATGATGCTGGAACAAATAAAAACACAGCATTTCCTCAATAGTATCATTAAAACGTAATCTAGCTGCAGGAGAGCGGCTGCGAGACTGCAGGCCACTAAAGCCATAGCTGCAGGCGACGCCTGAGGGACCAATCCTGCGTCTGTTTTTGTTTTTTCGGTGAACATTTTAATTTTTTTTTTTTTTGGTCACAAATGAGATAAAATGCTATGGAGCGTTTTGTCAGTGAATAAAATTCACAAAACCAAAACAACTTATGACTTCTTGTTGACTGACTTACCGTTAATCAGCTCCTTCACTCATTTTCATCTTACAAACAAGGGCTAATGACCGCAAGAAACAACCATGGCAACAAAAGTGCAACTTGTTTCTGCCACTTCCACCACCATTGCTCGTTATGTACCTAATACAAGGTGAAAAAAAATATTACAATCAGTAAAGATAATCATTTCTAACAGGTTACACTTGATTTGCATATACTGTTGAAATGAAAATATACTCTGATACAAATTGTTGCTATTATCACAAGTACCTGATACAAATTGTTGCTATTATCACAAGTACAATGCACATACATGCATAAAAGTTTACCCGTGCTTCTTCCTGCACTCGCATGCCTCTTTGCGTGATACTATAAACATGGAAGCACGACAAAGAGGAATACAATCAATAATTCCATCTGTTTAAAACTGTGTGGGCAGGTTAGTGGCATGGGTTGACCTTACGCATTATTAAAATGATTATATTGAACAACCGCTAAGGATTTGACGTGATTAAGAGCTAATTAGGAAGAGATTGAACTGTAAGCTGTGAGTGACCAATAAAACAGCTTCAAATATCAAAAATCCTCAAATACATAACCTCCGGACTACATTAAATTTTTGCACGCGGTGAGCTCTTTACAAATAAACCAACTAACACTCAACCCCTCTCCATGCACTCGCTTTGTTTTTTTCCCCCTCACATTTCTGATAGCGCGAACAATGCAGAGTGATTATTAAGTGACTTGCTGGCTCAATTATATAAAATACAACCATTATTGCATCTCTGTATGCAGAATATCAAACCTATTAAAAGAATGACTTTATTGAGGATTAAACGAAGGACCTGCTGCCCCTCCGACGCAGTGCGATGGAGCCAGCATGGCCAATTAGCAACATGTCAATACTTTTTGACATAAAAATTATTTTAATGTTGCCAAACTTACTGAACACACTCCTGAGAGAATAATTAATATTCCAGATGGGGAATCAACCTCTGTTCTGCGGCTTCTCTCCCTGCAAGGAGGCTATAATGGCTCAAGCTGAGGCGCTGCAGCGATTAGCGGAGTGTTCCTCACGACCTCGGCTGAGAGCTTTTAATAACCCAGGTCAATATTTAGACATACAGAAACTGCATTCAGACCGGGTGTCTTTTGAAAGCAAAAAAAAAAACAAAAAACTTGTGGTAGGATTATATCGACCAATCGATATTCAATACTGATGCTAATGAAGGTCGACACGATCCCGGCTGATCTCTACAGACTGTGATTACCCAGCAGCCGATTAGTGGTAGAACATCGCCTCAGGCACCAAACGACACACCCCGCCCATCCCAGTAATCTTGAATGATAGACTGCTAAGTGAGATGTGTCTTTACACATTACGGCACCTCGGTTGTTTCTCCCCTTGCATGTTCAAAAAAATAAAAAAATTTAAAAAATAAAGCCACCTTTGAATAACAAAGCCCGTGAAGAACAGACAAGAACTTGATGTTTAATGACCTGGATGGTGCCTGCTGCTCCTGCTGCGGCTGCCTGCTGCGGCTGCAGAATCATCCGCGGGCGCCTGTGAAAATCTAAATACGTGTTGCAGAGGTCAGGAAGCGCGTCGAGGTTGCGGCGACCCTGTTAGCGCGCTGCGATGTCTATAGGGACAAACATGGGGCCGGCATCTTCTGTCCATGACTAAAAGGCCGGAGGCCGGCACGCATTATTTATCGCCGCAGCGTTACATCAGCGTGCATGCGTGCACACCGCCTATATCTATACACGGCGCCGCACTCATGCTCAGTAACAGTGACTAACTGGGTTAAGGGTGGGGCGGGGCCTTTCTCTGTGTATCGGTGACCTGCATTAAGTTTCATCACATTCCCCAGAGAGAAGACTTGATCCTCCTCTGTGTCACTGGGAAGCGAAGGGTGAACGGAAGAAGTGGGGGAGGAGGAGGAGGAGGAGACGACGCGCAGAGGAATCAGTGGCGAATGACGGTTGACAGAAGGGAGGAGAGGAATGACGGAGGAGACAGGGAGGGAGAGTGTGTGTGTGTGTGTGTGTGTGTGTGTGTGTCACAGAGCACGAGTAAATCCTGGAGAGGATGAGGGGAAGACACATGCAGAGTTTAAAACCCCCAGATTTTAGTTCGTGTCACAGTGTCTCGACAGCTGGCGAGAGTGGCGGCCGCGAGGCTCTAAAGTCAGCACTCCAGCGCCGGCGTCAGCGCGCTAACGTGCCTACAATGACGACGCTAATGCGCCTTGTCATGTTCATCATCTCCCCATTTGCACCTGCCATCTGGCGTAAACGCGCCTAAGATGTATTGACGACAGATCGGGATCCGATTGGCAAAAAAGAAAAAAAACACCTCCGGAGGCGGTGGAGGACGCATGGTGACCTCATTTAACACCAGTGAGAATTGCAGTTGTGTTGTCGGTGCGCTCACTCGCCACAGCCTTTTTGACCAAAAAAAAAAAAAAAAAAAAATTTTGTGCAAATAAAATCAAAGGTTTCATGGCGCATGTGAAAGTTTGACGGCCAGGCCTCACCTGTAACTGCTCCCATCACCGCCCCGTCCAGTCCGTCCTGAGTTTGTTCTCCGCATCCTGGTTGTCCTCTGGGACGCATCTTCAGTGGCAGGTATGCAGTTAACGAGGTGCCAGTTCAGAATGTCGCCGCGCTGACATTTGCTTATTAGCATGAAATGCAGAAATACAACAGACGCTGATGAGAAGATAATTTGTTCTGAAATGTTATTTCGTCACAAACAAAAAGTATTGGGCGAATCAAAAATATTGATGTGATGGAACCGTGAGAAGATTAAGGACCAACGAGCCAGAGGGTGCTCTTCTGGTCAGTCTGATATTTGGTGTATTTACCTCTCTTGAGATCTGGCTGGAGGTCCCGTCAGCAGATCTTCTTTGTTTGGCATCTCTGAGGCTTCACTGCAGAGAGTCACGGCCCCTCGAGATGCAGAACCGTCCTCTGCCAGGATTAAGTTCTCTTGTCGTTCCTCGTCTGGGAGGAGGGGGGCGCTAACTTATGCCTAACGATCCTCCTTTCATATCTGGGCCCCGGGCTTGGTGAAAATTGATTTCCGAGGGCAGCATGAATGCCAAACCAAAAATTCAACAGCCATCCGCCGCATGTCGCAACATTTCACCCAAAGCCACAAAAACGAACACAATGGTGGAGCGAGAGGGGAAAAAAAAAAAAAAAAAAAAATCAGCAGGTCACCGGAGACGTGAGGATTCCTCTTCCTCAGGGGAACAGGAACGTCATGGCTGGGAGCTGTTGCAATATCCCAGCCACCGACTGTCCTCGCAATTTTCCTGAGCGAGCGCAGCCTGTCATTTGAAAAGCTTGCGCTCGGACTTGTGCTTGTAGAGGGCAATTACTTCAGTTGGCGCAATCTTATGCAACAAATATTCCGCTCACCAATTATCCTCCAAAAAAAAAAAAAAAAAAGAGGAACTTTCTTTTTGCTCGTTAAACTTGGAGGTGTCAGAAGCGGGGCTCTCGTGTGACACGCAGCAGTAAATTGGAGGTAAACCGGCGGATGTTTAAGGCGCTGCGCAGCATTTGGGGGATATTAGCATGTTCGCTAATGAGGCCTCTGGTTCTGATAGTCAGGAGATGTTCCTGGGAGATTGTTCTGCTTTCTATCATTCCTGCTGCCTCATCCTGCCTTCCTCCTTCTGTCTTGGCTTCCATGACTCACCTTTGGCCTTTCTGTTCTTCTTCTCTCCGTTAATGTCGGCCTCCCTCCCTGCTCCTCTGGCTGACTCCATCTTAGCCACGTTTCTCTAATTTCTCTCCTTTATCCAACACACCACCCACACGCCGCTGCTGTCTGCATGTCTGCTTAGGCCCCACGACCACGCACACACACGCACGCACGCACGCACGCACGCACGCACCACACACACAGACACACACTTAGCAGCTGAAGCCTTTTTCCAGCTAAATGTCAGGGGAAAGCTGAGCTAATGCCAACTATTAGATTCTACCAGCATTCAAAATCTGGCAGTGTGTGTGTGCGCGCGTGTGTGCGCACATGAACTCAGATCTGATAAGGACGCGCATGAGGGTGTGTAATCAAATGTGCATACTTGCATGTGTGGGAACGTTGGCACAAACGTGAATGCATACACGAATATCTGCCATCTACCATCTGTCAGAGAGGTCAGGTACTATCTCGGATGAAATGGGGAGAGAAAGAGGATGCAGGTATCAGCTCTCTCTTTCTATTTTTTTCCCTCCTATTTCTTCTTTCCTCCTCTCATATGCTCAGGAGTCATTTTCCTTAAAGCAGCCTCTGAGTCTTCTCCGCTCCTCTGGACTGAACCAATGTGAATGCCAGGTAGTTTATTTGAGGTAGTGGTGATCAGTGCCGTCCTGTGAGAGATAATTAGCACACTGCAAGATAATTATTCTATGAATATGAGAAATATCTGACTATCTGCTCTTCTCTGAATCCCCGACGCAGATTTATAAGCAATCCTGGTGCACTGACTGCAGGCTGGAGGCAATATGCTTTAGTGCATCGTCATGGATTCCAGCACCTGGCAACTATGATGCACTTAATTTTAGATAAAAAAATCAACGTTTCTACTCTCTCTACTCTCAACGCGTGTGATGGCTCATGAGGTCAGTGGGAAAAAAAACAACTTTGTCTTAAATTGGATTTTTAAACTTCCGTGTTTGTGATTCAGTAAAACATTATGCTTGATTCATCAGTACTTTTTGAATGAAACAGAAGTCGTTCAAGTGTTTCCATCAACATGTGGTTTTTGAAGAGTTGCATTAGAAAAGACTGAAAAAAAATAGGGGTTACTTAATTTAGCAAAAATAAAAAATTGTGCACTCGCTGAAGGCAGTCATAGCCTCTTTTTTTTGGAAAAATATATAAATCTTCTAGATGAAAACAACTTTCATAAATATGTTTTGGGCAGCAAAACTTTAATTAGTGACTTGAGTCTCAGTCTGTCAGCAAAACACCACATATCGAGAGCTGCAGAAACAATTAAGACTTTGACGAATGTGAGACAAATTTTCGAGAAGCAAGTGGAAGAGTTCGTGAATATGAAAAAGAGCCTTAGGATGTTTACTCCTTGGTGGAGTGGAATCACTGCACTTTTTCCTCTGAAACTCCTCCTAGTAGTCTCTTAAGACCAAACGATGAAAACGTGCACAAATTTGCAATTTCTTTTGCAGATTTGTTGAAAGCTGGGATAAGATTTGCAAAACATTCAAAAAAGAAGGAAAGCTGACATGTGTCGCATAGAGAGCAGGATGTGACCTGACGACAGCTGGTCGGTTCATGAATCACCTGGGTTAATGATTCAAATCTTTGTACTGAATCACGAATAACGAGTCCGAGGTCTCCATTTAGTCCTCTGGCTGACCAATGCTAAAGTGCACAAGGCGAGTTAGCGGACTGACAGGAAACACTGCGGACTCAGATGATTCATGATATGAATTTAAGTAATAAGTTGAATTTTGCAATAAGCAAGTGGTTAAACACACGGGGAATTGTTGCAGAATTGTGGCTGTGGCTGACACAGACATCAGTTAACTAGCTGTCTACCAACTGTTCAATCCCACCTACACCGCTGCTATATTGCTGAACCAGCCAGATGCCTTTGACCACGGTTCCTATAACTGTGAGCTATGAGGGATATAAATATTTCAGTTTGCTATATGCCACAGTGCAGCCTCATTAAAAGTTTACAGCCTAGTGCTGGATAAGAAAACCCTTTTTTTTTTTTAATTTTTAAAAAAATTTTTTTGCACTCACACTCAGGAGGGACAATTGTGGAAACCAGTCATCTGTGCAAGAAATGCGTGTGCATTTGTATGGCAGGTTTTCCTAGTGTTGTGGGGACACTTGAATGTGTACTTACATTGTGGGGACTTGATTAAAGTTGGAGAGAGGGTTTAGTTTCAGAGGTAAAGCAAGGCAAGTAGTTGTTAGGACACTTCTTAAGCAAATTAATGCAAGTCAATATAATGGTCTCTGAAGTGATAAAAACATGCATGTGTGTGTGTGTGTGTGGTAATTGGGGACAAGGCTCTAATAACTAAATTATGATTCAGCTCATGCACACAGGCAGGAGAAGCACATGGACTCACACACACAAGTGCACAGATGCACAAATTTGTGGCTTTGTCACCATGTTTAAGTGTGTGTGTGTGTGTGTGTGTGTGTGTGTGTGTGTGTGTGTGTGTGTGTGCGCAGACGGCGCGTCGATCTGCTCTCGTCCCCTGCCTGCGTGAGATGACGAGGTCACTGGGCCGAGCCTCTTAACTTCACAGTTCAATTTGGATTTGCATAATCCCGCCATTAATTTCCACCGGGTGCCTCCATCCAGTGGATCTCGACAGGTGATGGCGGGTTAGACAGCTATCCCATGTTGCACTGCTGCGCCAGCCGACCGCCGCGATCAAACGCGCAGAGGAATAAGAATGCGAGAAACATGCCATGAAGAATAGCTAACGATTTACTGTGCGAGTGAAGCACAACCGCTAGAAGGAAAAGCCTGGTGTGATGGAAATGATTAAATGAGGTGAAATTCAAAGACACAACAATGAAAGCGAAAACAAGGTGATCAGTAGACATGCAGGTGAAAAATAAATTATAACCCCCCCCCCCAAAAAAAAAAAAAAATCAAAGATAACTTCTGGTTTGGTAAGGATTCAGAATAAAGGAAAAGATGTAGGGGGGAGAGAGGGAAGTGGGGAGGGGGCGAGGACATTTGTAATGACATACAGCGAAGAATCTTATTTGGTTCTTTTTTTTTTGTTCCAAAGGTAATTTTCTTTTTTTTTTTTTTTTGGAGCGTGAGGATTTCTGCAATTGTTGCAGTCTTTGTCTGGAGATACACCCCTCCGTGGGTTTTCACAAGAAACTGGAGAAATAGACCTGTTTTTCTTTTCAGTTTGTGCCAGTTAAAGTGGCCTATTCAACTTAGCATTTGCATAAAAAAGCAGAGTGCAATTCATTTTTTTCAGTATTTTTTCTTCTTATGCCAATGACTGCACCTGGATGCAGGGCAGTAGATCAAACCTGTCAATTTGTCAACATTCGCAGGGGCCCTACTTTCCTCCGCAGCACCAATTTCCTGGCGGGTTAATAGAGGTGACAGTTAGCTCAGTGGCACAAAGATGGCCGACGTCTGGGTTTGACCCAGTGACACATTTCCTGCCCCATCTGTCTGTGGGACCCCTCAGGAGGCGCCAGCCTCCCTGAACATGAGGAGACGCGCGCGCACGCACATGCGCGCATGCGCGCGCGAGCGCGTGCGCGCGTGTGTGTGTGCGCGTGCATCTCTATGTCGACTTAGTGTTTACCCGGTGAGTCTCAGCTTCTCTTTGAATAATTCAGTCACACACACACACACACTCACCACACACACACACTCTGCCATCTCAGTGATACTGCGGGTGTGCTGTCATCCCCTGCTGTTAATTTGTACCAGATGGGGGAGAGAAAATAAAAATAGAAAAAAATGCTAAATCTCTCCATGCTGCCCTTTTCTTTTCCTCTATTTATGACCTCTCATCATATTTCACCGCTGCCTTTTTGACCCTGCTCTGCTTTCCTTCCCTCTCTCCTCTTCCTGCTTCATCCTCCCATTCATCTCTCATCCTCTCTTCCTCCCTTTACGCACCATCTGACTCTCTCCCTCCCTCTCTCTCTCTCTGTCATGCATGAATAAATGAAAACCAGGGAAGCTCTTCTTACTACTCTCAAAGTTCTGCCTCTGAGCTTTTAAAGTGCATAGCTGAGTAGTCTCCTGGAAAGAAATAAAGAATGATAGATAATGTATAATTTCTAGCCTTACGACCTTTAGCGATCAGGTGGGGGCGGGAGGGACTTCACCAAGACATGATTTGACCACAACCAGCTTTGGGATTGTGTTTTATGAATCGTGCATTTAATCGTTCTATCGTGGCTTATTTAGCTCCGAAGTGTGTTGATGGTATTGATAACGCTGAACTGATTATTCAGCGGGGGAGCAAACGAGGGAAGCGGCAGAGATAAAATGCAAGAAGAAGGGATGCAGAACATATAGAGACTGGGAGGAGAGGCATTTTCCAGTGATCTTCATTCTCAATCTTCCCCATCCTCAGTAATCTGATGGATCAAAGCGTCTCTCCTTCAAACATCAGTGCTATTCGGCGCTGAAATACATCAAGGCTCATGTGGGTTTGAATGTGAATGTGCATGTGTGTGTGTGTGTGTGTGTGTGTGTGCACCCCTGCTCTTGCATCTCCACTCCCTCCCTCCCGTCTCCTTCGGCTCCATGATCGTAGCATGATACAGCAAAAAGGCGAAACACCTTGAGTGACTAAAATGGTTCAAACGATTGTTTTCGTATGTTTTCTTTCCCCTGTCCCAGGTGCCCTCGGAGGCTCAGACACGCTGTGACAAAATAATGAACTCGCTTCTGCTGCTCCGCTCGCCTCTCCTCGCTCCTATTTCCCTCCTTTCTCTGCAACATCCTTCATGCATCTGATCCTCCTCTGCTTTTTCTGCCCTGCAACAGGGAGACTCTTGGGTGAACAATTCCGCTGAATCCCTGCCACTTACTGTAAATGTGGCGCGCATGAAAATGTAAGGCATGTGCAGGTTTGTGCCTGCTGGCGCGCAGTTCAGTCGGGGGGGAGACAAAACAGGTGAGAATTTTTGGGTGAAATAAAGTTTAACGGCGAACAGAGGGATTTAACTTTGGCAAGGGGAAGACGGCTAGTGTTGTGAACAGAGGGATGTGGTGGGTGGGGCAGGTAGGTGATTCCAGGATGAGGGAGACACCCCTCGTGCCTCCCTCCCGAGCGGAAACGCCGGTGGCGGTGGTGATGAGGAATTGAGGTCGATGTGGGGCAACTTCTGATTGGAAGGTTGATTGAAGGAGGCCAGGTATC
Source organism: Dactylopterus volitans (assembly GCA_901007715.1). Taxonomy (NCBI): domain Eukaryota; kingdom Metazoa; phylum Chordata; class Actinopteri; order Syngnathiformes; family Dactylopteridae; genus Dactylopterus; species Dactylopterus volitans. Next base: position 38,591 of record CAAKHG010020568.1, read on the forward strand.
CACGCTTGAGGTGGCGGAGGGGAGGATGTGGAGTCGCGATAACGTTTCGATCCCGAAATGGCAGCTCAGTGACAGCAGAGAGAGGAAGAGAGAGAGGGAGAGAGGACGAGTTTTGCCGATTGGTTAGAGGACAACTTGCGGGTTGTGATTGGAGTGAGAGGAGAAGGACGTAGAGGAGATTAGGGAGACTGTACTTGTGACTCGCAAGTCATAAAAGGGTGACGCAATTCATTTAATTCGGCCTCTGTGCATCACCGCCATGGATCTGAAATAATTCAGCCAATATGACGGAAGCGTAGACTCTCAGCTTTATTTTCAAGGGGTTGAACAAAAATAATTGCAATAACAATTTAGGATTAATAACCATTTTTAGACGCAGTCGCTTATTTCCTGGGGCTCAATATTATAAATGTGAGGATTGTTTTCATACTTGACGAGATCCCTTCCAATCAATGACTGCCTGAAGCATGGAAACCATGGACATCATCTAATGCTGAGTTTCCTCCCCGGAGACGCTTTGGCAGGTCTTAACTTTAGCCACCTTCAGTGGCTCCATCTATCTGCCCTCATGTTCAGACCGCTGAAGAAGATCCCATTCCTCGTGTCGCTTTTGCAGCATGCTTTGGGTCATTATCCATCTGTCATGAGCCATCTATCAGTTTTTCCGGCATTTGGCTGAAAGCGAGCGGAGATTATAGAGCTTTACGCTTCATAATTCATCCTGATACTAATATCAGCGGCCACATCATCAATAAACGCCAGTAAGCCACTTCCATTGGCTGCCATACGTGCCCACACTGCCTCCACCATGTCTGACAGATCGGTGGTATGCTTGGGATCATGAGCGGTTCCTTTTTCTTCTCCATACATTTCCCTTTCCTTCGATGTGGAACATGTCTATCTTGTTTTCATGCATCAGAAGAATGTTTATCCAGAACTGGGCAGGATTTTTTAGTTTTCTCTAATCTGGCCTTTCTGTTGCTACTGGTGACCCGCAATTTAAAACCACCCGCATTTACGCTCATACACAGTAATACTCCCACCTCACCGAAAGTGTTCCCCACTTGGCTGGATGCTTTGAAGAGGTTCTCCTCACCAAGTTAAAGAAATCACTTAAAGGGATAACTCACCCAACAAATGAAAAATCACCCATTATCTACTCACCACTATGACGATGGAGGGGTGGGTGAAGTGTGTGAGTCCATTTCAGCCAAATCCAATTGAAGGTGACCACTTCTTAAAATGACTAAATGATCAAATGACTCCATACTGCACTTGTGGTGTCGCGCGAGTGTCTGTACACAATGTTTAAAGCCTAAATGCCGCATTTATCTTCCTCGCCTTAAACCGAGTTATTTTCGGTCTAGTGACGGCCCTCCTCCGCTGACACCTTTTTTTATTGAGAGCTCCAGCGAACAGCTACCAAGCACAAGTTCACGATTTGGAATCAACTCCAGGCCGTTATCTGTTTCATTTTTCTCGGCATAGCGAGGCAATGGGCCACAATTGGGCATGAAACTGCTTGTTAATCAAGGCCTCTGACGATCGGCGAGTGTGCGCCGGGCTTTTGTGAAACCCTTGAATTAAAAGCCTGATTGCTTCATTTAAAATCCATCGGTGTGCCGCGCGGAGACGAAACTGTGCCACTGCGTCTGCACGCCGTATGCGCCTAATTGTATTTACAGCTCATGTACTCGCGATCAACATGATGTATGTGATTGTGCGCGGTGCGGCCGGTTTTCGTTGACCCCGCCGTGGAAGTGAACGGATTAAAAGGTTATCATATTCTAATCTACCGTTAAACGTGCTATCTCCGGAGTAACGCCGTGTCGCTGTGCGCGCTCAGGTGTCATCGCCGTGTTTGCTGCGTATCCGCATTGCCCAAACTTGTCAGCGAATATACAGTACAGGCCTGTTAAGTGTATTCATGCAAATACGAATGTAAAAGTGTGCCAGCGACGTGTACGGCACGTGTGCACGCCTCGGTGCGTATGTGTGTGTGTGTGTGTGTGTGTGCGTCCATGTAAAGCTGGCTGATGTATTTCACTCCAATTAGCCGGTGACCCAATTCTCTCTGGCTGTCTCGGAGTCATTCTGCGGTTGTAATGGATTCACTCCATCATCGTATCCGATCTCCCCGTCTGCATTCCGGAGGAACGCCACTCAGTTCAACGTGCGCGTGGCGTTCCTCTTGTCAAGGGCAGCACAGTCTACATCTGTGGACGCCAAACCGCCTTTAAAACCTTAAAATTCACGCAACTCCGAAATTTTTTTCATGGGCTACAAGTTGGAGGTGCTCAACTGCCCCCCAGTAGATCAAGTTTATTACCGATATCGGTGGATTTTTCTGACAAAAACTCAATGAAATGGTCCAACATGGTCACATTGTCAGCTCTTACGAGTTTGCACGCTTCCTTGTCGAAGCCCCACAAAGGAGCGTCAAAATCAACGCGAGTGTGTGTGTGTCATCCCGATGCATTTGCCTCTCTCTTGGTCACTTATATCATCCCCCAATTAATTTCAGTTCAGCTCCATGTTGGTGCTGCCGGAGGCTCGCGAGGTCAAAGCAAGTGTTCATCTCTCCTCTGAGAGGAAAAATACTCTTCATTAATTTGATGTGATTTGTTGCCTTGCTTGGGAAGGAACATTAGAGCGCCTTGCATTAGCGGCCGGAGTGGACCTTCATACGTGGCATGAAAGAACAACTTTACAGCGCCGTGGGAAGATAAATACTGGTTTAAAGCATGTGATTAATTTGAATGCATGTTTTCATTAAACTAGACCTTTTCAGAATACAAATCATGTCATTTACAGTGCTCGCAGGAGCTCTGCAAGAATGCAGGATCTGATGTCAGCATCTCGTCCAGTGTAAATTTCTATCTTTAAACGTTACAAACTGTATAAACCAGCTCAATGGTTCCTTTTAATTAACGCCTTGGATATGATGTCACCAGTTGCGTCATATTTAGGACTGGTCCCCTGAGAGGCCTTGCTTGAATATCTACCGCCTTTTAGTCCAGTGAAGGAGCTTAACAGATTGACTTTGCATCCTTGTCCCCTTTCTGCAAAACTTGCCATGAAGGAGTCATTTAATTAGCTGGTCGGTGACTGACAGCTCAATCATTTTAGCCCCAATGATTCTGGATGTGAGCCCGTGTCACATGTTCTAGTCAGGGGACATGTACAGGCTCCAGGCTCCTCCAGCATCTACAGTTGACTCGAGTATATAAAGACACCTGACACTATTGATTCTCTGAGACACCTCCTCACAGCATGTGGCAGTGTAGCGCGAGTGAAAATGATAGTTACATCGCTCTCGCTATTCCCAACTAGCGGTGATTGAAATAGCTCCTTTGTTGCATGAAAGCTGTTCAATTTTTAATCTTGAACACCCAAAATACCCAAACGTGCTGTCACAAGTGCCTCAAACCAAGTGGAAAAAAAAACAAAAAAAAACAACAACAAATAAATTCAGAGCATCCTTTGCTGTTCAGATGTGTGAGCCATACCCTGCTGGAGTCCACTTGCGTGTGTGTGTGTGTGTGTGTGTGTGTGTGTCTATACTGTTAACACACCTGCGTCGGGCAGAATGTGCATCCTGCTGCCCCACTCTCCTGTTGCCATGGTGAACTCCTTTTGGCCTACAGCAAGCGCATAGGTGTGTGCTCATGTGTGTAACTTTGTGATGTGTGTGTGCGTGTGTGTGCATGCGCGTGTCCACTCGGGCCGGCGTGCAGCGGGCGCGTGCGCATGCGTGGACCATGTGTTTGTGCGCGCGTGTTTGCCTGCGATTTATTGGGGGCACGTGTCCTATGCGATCAAGCGCCGAGACAGATGTAGGAGGAGGGCTGGGATGACTCACACGGCGGTGGGAGGAAGAGGTCCTTGTCCTCCTTTAGTCAGTCTCTTTTTCGTCCGGTTGCTTCCTCACGGCTCTCACTGCTCTTCTCTTCGCAGCCTCTCTTGCGCATCGTCCCTGTTTTTTGGGTTTGTTTCGCGTGAGCGCCGCAGGAAAAACCGCCGGATCGCTAAAACGAGATTTACATGGATTTACATATTTTAACAAACCGCCAAATTACAGCGACGACGCGCGCTCGGATAAACAGGTGACGCCTCACCAGTCCATCGCCCGATCGATGCGCGATTGTGCTGAGCAAGCTAATCATTATTTCCAGCTTTGCACAAAAAAAAAAAAAAAATCCATTGAAGTTGTGGCCAACAGCACAGCAGCTCAACACTGGGAGCTGCAAAACTGTTTGTTGTTATTGAGGCTACGCCGACTGGGCAGCCGGATCCTCTCTCCTGTGTCTCCTCCCGTCCTCTCATCCAATCCCACTCTTTGTCTACTTCATCTGCTCCTCACTACCATTATTGTCTCTCAATCTTTTAGTGCCTCTTTCGGCTCTACTTTTTTTTTTTTTTTTTTTTTTTTAACCTTGCTCCCCCGCGTCCCCGTCGTCCCGCGTGGGGCCTCAGCCCTCACCCGCCGCCGCTTGATCCACATGTCTGCATCTGCCAATCCGTGCAGACAGACGCCGCCGCAGGTCCGGCGTGCGTCAGGTTCGCCCCTTCGCCTGCTCGCGAGGCGGCCCTGTTGCGCGTTTGAGGCGTTTTGCGGGGGAGCGTTTCACTGCCTCCCTTGCAAACACCTCTGCCTGAAAGCGCCGGCGCTGCTGCTCCACCCAGCAACAGCCTGCACTCTTGCACTCTGTCTCTCCCCTTTTCCCCCTCTTTTTTCTGCCTCCACTCCTCTCATCATCTCTTTCTTTTAACCCCCTCCTACCCCCGACCGCTCACCCTCCCTCCCCGTGCTGTGACCGGGGATGATGGGAGTGAATTTGCATGCTCACATGCAGGTATAGTTGGCACGCGCACGCATGTTCACACTGCTGCTCGGGGTTGCTGGTCCTTAAGCAGATCTGTTAGGGAAGCTTCTAAAGAATGATTTTTCAAAGAGAGACCTTTTGGTTACTATGGCAATGGCGGCGATATGAATGTGACAGGTTCCTCATAAATGTAGTCAGATTGAACACATCTCTATGTAATTATATCTGGGTTGAGAGCTCACTTCAAATCCATGAACAAACACACCTCTTTTTTTTTGTGAGCTTGTCACGCGCACGCACGCACACACACACACACACACACACACCAATAACACA
>CAAKHG010020572.1:5482-15727 GCA_901007715.1 Dactylopterus volitans
CAAAATATTAGGGACACCTCCCAGCTACCACAGGGCTGTTGCATTGGATTTCATGGCAAACATGCACTGGTCGTAATGTTATGGCTGACTGACCAATCAAAATTGAACATAAAACTCCCCCTGAAGGGAGAACGTAAAACGGGGCTGTTACATTATATTCTGTGGTGAACATGCAGTGGTTTTAATGTCATGCCTGATCGATGTACAGCCGAATGCAAACGTTCACATACAGTGCGTATTATGAACATTAATGCAGCTCACACTGCACTCTACAACTGCAAAGACCAGCTACTGGTTACTGGGAGGAGGCCCACAATTTATCTGCTACACGAAACTCATGGTGCAGAATGGGGCCCGACTGATTTATCGGTTGGCCGATTATAGCCCATTTGCGAATGATCGCTAAATCGGCCAAAACTCGCCGATATTTTCATAAATACTTCAAGAGACTGTCAAACCTGGCTAGGAGGTAGCTCTCATGTCCACCCTCCTCTGTACCAAGTGAGCATGCGTTCAGCACTATTGGTGACATTTATGATGAGAGGCGCAGATCCCTCAAAGGAGACAATGCAGAAAAGCTGTGCTTCCTGAACTACAACCTACCACTGTCGAATTGGCAGTATTAAGAGGGACTCACAGCTGTAGGGGCTTGTGAATACTATGTTAATATTGTTCTTCGTGTGCTCCTCGCCCCACACTAAATAAATCATTCTTCTGCAGTTGTTTCTGTTATTGTTTGTTTTCAAAGATGTTGTAAAAAAGCTGTACTTTAGCTTTACTGTTTTGCACTTTATGCAAATTTGCATTTAAAAAAAAAGAAGAAAAAAACCTAACGGCTTGTTGCAATGTTGAGAATGGTTTGTTGTGTTAATTTGCCGCTTGCCTCACAACAATAAAAGTACTTGAAATTAGTTTTCTGCCTTCAGTTTACATCTTTGTAAGAACTGTTTGAAGGGCTCAAAAGCAGCTATTTGTTAGAAAAAAAAATTTAATGTAAACATTTAATCGGCCGATTAATCGGTTGTCGGGAATTTTCTTCCCCAACAATCGGCATCGGCCCCCAAAAAAATCCATATCAGTCGGGCTCTGGTGCAGAATGATAAATGTGAAACATGAATTTAATAGATGTTAAGAACTTTTCATGGCCAGTCAGTTGTACTCTGAGGCGACACTGACAAGAACACGGGGATATAGAACTCCACTTACATTCATCTGGAAAGAAATTCCTTCTGTATTTCAAATGTGTTGCTGATGCCTAAAATGAAAGTAACGCTAACCTGTAACCGGAGGTTAAAACGTATCGTTGCCCTCTATGGTTCTATGACAATAAATCAGCGAACAACCGCTCAACAGATGGACATTCTGGACACGCTTCAGTCATCAGTGCCTGGGTGGCAACCGTGTTCCCATGTTACTCTGATCCCTGCTGCAGTGACCTCGACGCAGAATATGATTCCCATGTCCTTTCATGCCGCCACTCAGCCTTGTGTAAGATTTGAACGCGTCTTTTAAATAACGCCTTGCCCTTTTTGCTTGTCAAATTAAGTACAGACACAAATTAATGGGGACAAGTTAGGGGCGCGGGTGACGACATGGGGGCTCTGCTAGAGGCGACCTGACATCGGCTATGTGGCAAAGCGAATAGAGACAACCCGATAGATGTTTTGTCTTTGTTGTTAAGTGTCGTGAACGCCTACGCAGACGGAGCCATCTAATATTTTCTCAATGTCACGCCTAGAAAACAGAACTCAGGCGCCGGCTATGAATGTTTCCATCGGGCAAACCGCTCCGCACAACCTGCTCAATGACAGAAGGAAAAGAGACCCGCCCTCCTCGACCTCACCTAGCTGCTACTGGTCAATCCTTGAAATCCTTTAACATGATTGGGCGAACCGCTCGGAGACCTCGAATCCCATTGGCTCTCGCGGCGCCCCCCCTGCGTCTGCGCATCATCCGGTTAGTGTGACACTTGGGAGGCTTGCGGTCATTCGAAGGCGCTCGCTCGGTTACTTACTCTGCGCCGGCGGCAGACAGATGTAGTTTTTGAAGAAGACGCTTCTCCGGGCCCCCGCTTTTATCCGGTTCGCCACGGGCTTACTCATCTGCCTCACGCCGAGGTAGAGAAGCTTGGCGATCGGGAACCCTCCGACCACCATCTTGGCGGAAACTCCTCACCTCACCAACCACCAATCACCACCAATCACAGCGGGGCGGAGCACCAACGCGTCACGACGTTGTTCATCCGCCGACGTGCTCCCAGCGAGCCCAGCCGAAGGGGCGACTCGTCTGCACTAATTTGCGTCTCTCGCCCCGATAATATCGCTTTAGAGCAATTTAAATGTACTCAAGGTGGATTTGACTCGTCTTGGGCGAGAGTGAACGCAGCCACCGCACGTTCTGCTCCAGACACCGGCACGAACGAGAGTTCTGAAAGTGCGCGAAACAGCCAGGTGTCTTGAGTGTCTATCCCGGATCAGTCCGCGACAGAATAATCGTAAAGAAAACGTGAAAGTTTTATCTATATTACGAAGTTATCACGTTGTAAAATACAACTTGAATTATTACGATAGACTTCCTACGTGCCATGACGACATGGCCAGTGTAATGTTGATGAAAGTTCCCCATTTTTTGAGTAGTCAATGGTCTGTGTCGGGAGCTTCTATTTTGAAAGGCAGAAAACGGAAGTTGCGATGTCGAGGCCCGTCGCGAAATATTTCTTTTTTAATCACGTTAAAACAAGTTTCGTGTTACAGCCATTCACACTATAATTTATGTCTAAATTATATGACACCGCGAAACTTACCACGTCATAACGTGACGAGTTTGTTGTTCGAACTATAAGAGCTCACGTTATATACGTACCACGTGACAACGCGGAACGAACTTTACGCGTTCGGTTTCAAACTTATCACGTTAGAACGTGAAACCTCGAAAGCTCGAAAAATAAAGTTATAACGTTAAACTGATCCACTTTTATTTTTTTTATGGCGTGGTAGCAACACACTTCTAAAAACAAATCGAAATGACTTTTTATTAAATTTTTTGTAACATGAATTTTTTTTTTATTTGAAAAATTGATTAAACGCGTATTACTTACATGTAAGCGATGGGTAGAATGAAAAAAAAAATCGAGAGAAATTTATTTGTCACTAAATTATGACGCAACGACTCTTGCACAAGCTGCGTGATTCACCGAAGGAGGAAAAAAAAAAAAAAAAGCAGCTGCAGACTTTCACCTGAGCCAGATGCGCGCGGAACACCTGGCTCGGGTTTCAGCCGGAGGGGCCGGACTCGGTGCCAGAGCGGCGAAAGCGCAGCGAGGCGCAACGCAACCCGGCGCAGCGCAGCGCAACGCAACGCAACGCAACGCGGCACTGGCGTATGACTCAACGTCTGGAGACGCGACGACGGCGGCGGCGGGGAGACTCTGAGCGGGCGGCCCGTGGACTTCAGCGACACGGCGGACTGGTGCGGGAACGGGAGCCCTTCGCCTCGACCGGGAAACCGAGAACCCGAGAAAGGCTCGTTTTCTCCGAGGTAAGGACGGCTTTTTCTTTCTTTCTTTCTTTCTTTTTGCGCACGCACTTCTCAAAAAAACAACAACAACAAAACTCTCGCTTATTTTTAAAAGTTTAAACTAGTTCAAACTGGTTGTGTCGCAGTTTAATGGGGAGAATGGTTCTTTTCTTTTTTCCCCCCCCTCCTGGAATGGCTTTTTTTCCCCTGTGGATTCAGTCGTCTGTGAGGGGTTCCGAGGAGCGAGGAGGAGCTTGGAGTTCTAATGGAAGTCAGATGTTACTATTCCTGTCTGGCATACCTCAGACGGTCTAGCAGCCCCAAACACACACGCGGCCCTTTAAATCCCTAACCAAGAGCCATTGTCTGGGATTATTTGTAACCAGAGATTAACAAAATTACACAGCACAGGGGGATTTTTTTGGGTTTTTTTTGTCACATGTGACGTCGTCACCAAAGCGCGTCAGGAGTGGATAAAGAGTTCCAATTCCACTTTTATGAAAAGTTATAATTCTTAGCATTTTTTTTTTTTTTTTTTTTGTTCGGGGTGATCCAGCGACCCCCGCAGGCCCACCGGTGTTAACAGCAGCGAGTTTCCCCATTAACGGAGTAATTGTTTGTGCCTTTTTTTACATATTCACAGCTGATCCGACATACAAAGAAAAGAAAAGAACAAAGCAGAAAACTGCCTTGTTTTGTAAGAAGCATTTTTTTTGTTGATAACCAATCACGCTCACCGGTTCCGTCCAGACCTGCATTGACACGCATCCCCGGGGTGAGGCGACGACGGGAAGCAAAAAAAAAAAACCTGTGCGTTGCCTCTTTAAAGCAAATTTATTGGCACATATGGATGAATAGCAAATTATTAAAAAAAACTCGTAACGAAAAAGCAAAGCTCATCAGACGACTGGCAAAAAAAAAAAAATCATGTACAGATACATCGAGCTGTCATAGAAATGCACAGATACTTACGCCAAATATCCCGATTATGATTAACTGTCATGCAAATAATTGCGATTAACTACTCAATTGCCACTGTTATATATTAAAAGCCTGATTGCAGCTTTTTAATATAAGTAAGCATCATGAAAAAGAAAGACATCTATTGGCACTCGGTGTCAAAAACATATCAATAAAAGTTGCAATTCTGTTTGCCTTTCAATAACACAAATAACACCGGATTTTTTGGTTTTTATTTTACATATTTGCTGTATCAATATTTTCATCAAATCTAATCTCCTTTTGAGTTATCGGTTTTCCTGCTTCGTTTGGCTTCGAAGTGAAACGTGTCGCCACAGCGCCGCCGCCGCCGCATTTTTACCGGGCCCATGAAAGATCCGTGTCAACGTCCAGACGTCAACTCCAAAAGCTCACAGTCAAACTGGAATCACAGAAAAAGAAGCGCAACCGGACGACATAATCACGAGGAGCGCACGACACACGCTGCTTTACTATATTAACCAGCCATAACATTACGACCACCGCGTGTCCACCATAGAATATAATCCAACAGCCCTGCAATCAATTCTCCCTTCAGGAGGAGTTTTAGGTTGAATTTTTATTGAATCTGAGGAGTTGCTGTGATACTGTTGTACTGGGCTGGGTTAGGCGTCCCTAATATTTTGGTCATCCCACTCGTATGCATTAGGGTGCCAAAATATTAGGCACGCCTCTCGGTATAACCCAGCCCAGCACAACAGTGTCAAAAATTACAGGTGACAATCAGTGAAATATGTCAACGCCTCTCTCAACACAAATTCAACCAAAAAAAAAAAAAAAGTCCTCCTCAGTGGGGGCGGGGTTTACGGCAGGGTTGTTGCATAATATACCGCAGTAAACATGCGGTGGTCATAATGTTATGGGTGATCGAGGTATCGATTCCACCAGGGTTCATCCCTCATGGAGAGCAGCCAGATTCTCTTCTGCACCAGGTCTCCCACGAGAGAAACCAGCCGGGCTGCATTGTGTGACGCCTCCTCCGTCACCCGCCAGCTAGCGCGCCGCTCGCAACAACTCCCGAGCGACTGAACGCGTACCTGCACTCGCGTTTATCACTTTGTGGCCCGGGACTCCGCTCCGCGCCATTTGCAACGCGGCGTTAGACCCGCCGTGAAATGTCCGACATGTCGCGTAGCGCCGAGAGATTCCCGAGTCACATGCAGCAGTGGGTGTGTGTGTGTGTGTGTTTGTGTGGGTGGCGCGTCATTATCTCTGAAACGGCGTTCAAACACGCATCGTTAACTCCTCACTTGCTACAGGCGGGCTCCCCACAGCTCGCACCATCGCGCGAATAACGTACACTCGACCCAGCCCAGGTCGAGAACTTCAGACCGGTCTCACTTCGAGCTTCCCTCTCCGAAGTACCGGAGCGTGCAGTTTTCAACCAAGTCTCTCCCTTCCTTTCTGAAAACAACCTCTAAGACCTGAATCAGTCTGGCTTGTGTCCTGCCTCTCTTTTAGAGTGTCTTGGAGAGGTGAAACATCCGGACCCAACAGACGACCCACAGGGGTCCCTCAGGGGTCAGTGCTCGGCCCTCTCCACTTCTGAATATACACCATCTCCCTTGAGGCAATAATCCGCTCACACGGTCTCTCCTACCCCCGCAATGCTGATGATACCCAGCTCCTACTGTCATTGCCCCATGACATCTCAAAGTGGATGTAAGAGCGCCACCTCTTACATCCCAACCTCTCAAAGACTGAGCTAACAGTCATCCCAGCCATTTCCCTCAATATCCCCTCAACAAGAAGTCAACATCCAACTTGAATCAACTGGCAACCGACTAACCCTCAAGATCCATGTGGTCTCGGTTGGTGGGTCATGTTGATTTGCCCTGGACAAGATCTGGAAGATCGGACCCCTCCCGTCTGAACACGCAGCACGACTCCTGGTTCAGGCTCTTGTAATATCTCACATCGACTGCTGCAGCTCTTTACGGGGCGCCCCCCCCGGCACCCACGCTCCAAACCCCTGGAGATGATACAGATAGAGGTGGTGCCCGATGTTCACATCGCTCCTCTGGCTTCCAGTTGCTGCAGCCTGCATCAAATTCGAAACCCTGACACTCACCCACAAAACTGCAACCCAAAAAAAAAAACCCTTCTTACCTAAACTGTCTCATTCAGGTCTTAGGTCACGCTCTCCCGCCCTCTCCGCTCGGCTAATGAAAGGAGACTGACACAGCCCCCACAACAAAATCCGAGGTCACCAGCTCCCCTCCTCCTGGAACAAGTTACCAAACTCTGTCCCATCTGCTGAGTCCTTCTCGGTATTCAAGTACTCTGTCCTCTAATCGTTATCATTCTTTCGTGCGCCACCTTGAGCGGGGTCGACACTACAACGCGATAGGGCGAAATTCCGGTTGGATTCCGCCCTCCCGATCAAAGTTGGCAAGGGCCCGATTATCGGAAGGCTCTTAAGATTATTTTTACATCTTCTCCTGAGGTGTGAGGTGTGCCAAGGGCCATTTTAGGGCTGTGACACATAGACGTACAGCCCATGTTCACACCGTCTCCCGGACCTTTTCCAGTTTTTTTTTCCCTTTTCTACGTGAATTTCCCGTGAAAAGGAGTCAAAAAAGTGTCATCATCATTCCTTCCTGCTCGTCACCCGCCGCCGTTCTGTCATTATTTCTCCCCGTGCGCATGTGTGGTCTCTCACATTTAGAAAAATCATTTCGGATTCAGATAAGTCTTGTGGCGCTTTCCTCGGCTTTAGACACCCACATCTTATCCCGGCTTAAAACCAGCTTCAGTGAACTCTCGCACGTAAGTCGCTCTGGACAAAGGGGACCTGCACGCGCATTGTGCGAGCGTGTTTTCTTTGGCCATGGCAGTCGCTGTAACAATGCGGCGTGTGCGCATGCATTCCTGTTTGTGTGTTACTGTGTAGAAAGGTTAAGGATTTCAATGACTAAACCGGGGCGGGCGTTGTTGTGTGCAGTTTTTGTGGGGGGGCTTGCGGGTGTTCCAAGTCTGAAAGTTGCAAAAAAATAAATAATAAAAGAGCAGTTTATCGCACATGAAAAAAAATGGGATGTTCTGTAAAATTCCTAAATGCGCCGCACGAGTGACCAGTGGCGTTTTTTTTTTTTTTTTGCACAATCACTGCACAGCACCTCGTTATTGACACACCGAGCCGCGACCGTAATCTGACCTCAAACAAGGCCGTTCCAGACTTCCACCCCTCCCCCCCCCACCCCTCTGTCCTCACATGCCCATATGCAAACATTACGCTGGATGTTATTGTCGGCATTTGACCACTTAGAAATGCCCCCAGACTGGATATATTTCACATCGGGCCACGTTCTAGCAATAGAGAGAGCCCGCGGGAGCGACAGGTTAGCATCAGAAGCAACCAGTTCCACGTTCCCGTCTTATTAAAACGCGGGCCGCCAGCTCTTGGACGGACTCCATGACAGGGAGTATCAAGGGTTCACTCGTGTGTGGGAGATGTCTTTTCCGTCATCAAGCTCTCCGGGAAGGATGTAGGGAGGGGGGGGGGGGAGCAAGCGGGGCAACAGTCAGCTCCGGGACATTTTTCATGAAACATGTATTCCCTCCAGTGGAAAACAGGCTACCCAGTAACTTGAGGTGAGCAGTGTAGACAAGCACCCCCTGGTGGCACCCAGTAATATTGCATTACAGGGTCATCGTCATTATTCTCCTTGAGATTCATTAACATATTTCTGATTTTTATGTCGTGGGGGGGTTGGTCGTTTTGGTCTTGGGCCGATTCTGGCCCTCGAACCATATTTTGCCCATGTGTGGTCTTGAGTCAGCACGCGGCGGCGGCAGCCCCGTCTCCCAAAAACGACCTTCCTGTACAACGAAACCCGGTCTCGCAGTTGCGTTCCGAGTGAAAGCGTTTCGTCGTGGGTCGCAAACGTCCGCGTTTCATGCAGATACCGATGCTTCGCCGCGGTGAACACGAGGGTGCGATCGGGCTCAGGGAGAGGTCGAGGTTTGGGTTAGGCTCTATGGCTTCCTCGAGGTTAGGCGGCCTTCGTTGTCGCGGTTACAGCGGCAACTCTCATGGCTCTCTTTGGGAGACGGGCGGACGGCGCGGTTTGGCCGTGCGCCACGAGCGTGATATCTGGCGGCAGAGACGCAACCTTTCAACCGAAAGAAGGTGTGATTTGAATCGTTACCCGGGTGGAATCGAGGATTGTGGCAGAAACTGGAAAATCAGCCCATGGGTATCTGTATTTTGCCGGTGGCGTGGTGGTCAGACACACCCTGCTGCGCCGGAGAGCTGACAATTGCCTCAAATCCCCGAGCGTCCCTCCAGCCTCCCACAGGATCTCTCGGCTTCTCCCCCAGAGTGTTCCCTTTAAAAGTCTCCGAATCCTCCCCTTCCCGTGCGTCCGTCCTCCCACTTACGAGAACTGATGTTTTCTAACGTTACGGTGGGCGAACCAGCTGGCGCGGCGATCCGAGCGCCGGCGGCACGTGAACATGGATGTTGGTTTTTTTTTTTTTTTCTTTTTTCCAGTGCCAAAAGCGCGGCGACAGGTCGGCGGGCCCAGAATAGACGGCGCCCCGGGCCGCTGCGGTCGCGGGCGCTGACCCGTCAGCTTTCCGCGCGCGCTTAATATGCCTGCGCTACGATCCAGCGTGGGTTTATATTTATAGCCTCCTCTGCCTGTTTCCGAAGCAAATTCCCCCTCATTTTGACGCGCACAAATCCGGGTTTGTGAAACCCTCTACTGACCGAGTCTCTCTGAGGCTGTTTGCAAAGTCGCACACGCGCCGATAAGAGAGGCAAAGGAGGCAATAACCAGCATAAACAAACCCACAATCTGGATGACAAGGTGGAGACTGATTGGACACCATGATAATAATAATTATTGTTATTATGACAGCATTTATGAAGCTCTTATCAGAAATAGTTGCTAAATGCTTCACAGGTCAAAAGGCTTTACAAACACAAATTAAAATGAAGGCCTCAGAATTCATGTCAGTTCCTCCCTCCCTCCTTTCGCAAAACTATACAGCATTAACATCCACTGGCACTGAGCCGACGCGGCGATCGGCCACAACATTATGACCGCCGCTCGTTTACCATAGAATATCATGCAGCGCCCACGTTAACACGGTGCCCGCAATAATCATGAGGATGTGTGTCAACACCTCTCTCAAACGGATTCCCGAAAGATTCATCACAGGTCTCCTCACGAAGGGAGGAGAACTTCTTGCGGGGCCGTCGCATCATGTTCTGTGGTGAACGTGCAGCGGTCATAATGTTCTGGCTGATGGGCGGACGCGAGCGGATGAAGGTCTAAGAACGATCAGTCATATCATCGCCCGTGAAATGACCGCATGCTGAATTAGATTATTATGTTTAGAGCTCTTACGGAAGACAATTTAAAAATTTAAAAGAGTGTAAGTAAAATAAAAATGGTAGTGAAGCAAAGGTTACATGGGAAATGATAAATGACAGTTTTGAAAAATATAAAATGGAAAAAGAACTCATGGGAACGCCGTAATGTAACAGCAGTTATGAGTTCATTAGCATGACGTAATAACTTGTAAGGCTGAAATAACCTTTTCAAAAGTATGATCGAACAACAACGCTCGTGCCAATCCATGTGATTTAACTTTATTCTTTATGGACCGCGGTTGCCCGGGTGTGCAGTGTTAACGCGTGCAGCTCAAATGCAGCAACATTCGGCTACTTTTAAATGCCCCCCTCTCCCCACCCTCCGAAAATAAAAGTAAACGATGCGC
>CAAKHG010020573.1:0-10522 GCA_901007715.1 Dactylopterus volitans
GCAACATCCCAAAAAAAAAAAAAAAAAAAAAAGTGCCCTCCTCCAGGCCTGACCTCATCCTTTTGCTGTGGGTTTGCTCCAGCAGCCCATAAGTCTATTTCAGAGCATCCATACAGACCTGTGGGGGATGAAAGATGACAGTGGAGAAGAGAGGAAAATGTGAAGATGTGCCGATGCGTCTTCGGCGCAACTGTTAGGAGGAAGAAGAAAAAAGAAAGAGAAGAAAACAGATGCTTGCAAAAAATTCCGCAAACAGGCGCACGGGAGAAAGAGGCTGCAGCTTAAAGGAAGGCGGGAGTGCAAGCAGGGAGATGGAGATTGATGGGAAAAGAGAGAGAAGATGAAAGAGGTTTTCTTCTATCCCTCCATCAAGCCTGGGGCTGGATTGATAGCTGTCACCTACTGAGATAGGTCGTCTCCTCTCGGGCCTCAGCTGAAGGTAAGACTACTGACGAGGCTGAGTGTGTGTGAATAATCAAAGACAGCTGGATGGGCAAGATCAATATTCTCTGCCCCACAGAGTTTTTTTTTTTTCTCTCTCTCTTTTACCGTCATCATCAGATTCATTAGCTAGAACCATAAACCGGTGTGATTATACAGCGAGGAAAGTGTTCTAGTCACTGACACGGCGCTGGAGACAGAGCTCCACTTAAGCGGAGACGTTGATGGAAAAGTCCCTCCCAGGAGCTCTTAAGGCTGGTCGCTGCAAGCCTGAGTGGAAAGGCTGCGCTTTACGGTACACGTGAGGCGCGCGTGCACCTGCAGGAAAAAAAAAAAAAAAAGAAGAAGAAGAAGATCACGAAGCCACGGAATTTACGGTGCATCGATATACCTGGAGGATACTTTCACAGATGGGCAGAGGACAGCGGAGAGTCCTTACGTGTCTAATGAAAGCAGAAAAGCACACGCGAAGCGACACGTGGAAGCCGCGGACGCACGCACACGCACACGCACACACACATACACACACACACACACACACACACACGCGCACGCACACACCAACACGACGAACGCCTGTCCTACTATCGCCAAAATGTTTTGTCTGAAAAAAAAAAAAAAGACGAAGAAAAATCACATGGTGAAAGTTAATTAGGTTGTGCTATTCACTGAATTGTCTCTGCGTCTTTGCAGTTAATTGCTGATCTGTTCAGATAACTGTGTCCGCAAACTTTGATGGAGTAAGTTCTGCAATCTGTCGGTCCCTTCTGCTACGGAAATGTTGAGATTAATTGTTTAAAAAAACAAACAAAAAAAAAACAACAACAATTAAAAAAAAACAACAACGCTACACGACAAAACGCCGGCATCGCGTTTCTATGCATTTTTTTCTGAACAATGGGAGACTGCAGTGTCGGCAATCTCGAGTGAACCCAAAGGTTCAACCATCCTCATCAAGAAGCTAAATGGGCTACAATAATACAGCGTTTCCTTTTCCAGAGGAAACACTATAGTAACGTTGAATGGTGTAATTACTGTTCTCAAAGTACTTTAGCTTATATTATTGCCTCATTCACTCATTCAGGCTCACGTTCACATTGATGGCAGAAGCCGTCATGCAGGCTGCCAAACGGCTCTTTAGGAACAATTAGAGGCTCAGTATCGCGTCCAAGGACACTTCGACACTGTCTAGCGGAGCAGGGGATGGAATCCGGAAGCAGAACCGAGTGCGAGGCAGCCACTGCCGGGCCCCTACTTTTATGATGAAAGTAACAAAAAGACCTCTTTTCAGAAGAAAAACAAACTGAGAGCTGGAAACGAAACAAATGTGCAAATGTGGATTTCCACTGTTTTCTGAAGATCTATTGAGAAATTAATATTAGGACAAGAAGCTTAATCTCAAACAAACTAATAATCAGTACTCATGACCAGGGGCTATTTTATTGTGGAATGTCTTGTAATCTGATTTGATTACACGTTGGGGGTTGTGACATCATCAGTTGCTATGTCATTTTGCTTTGTGTTAAACAAATGTTGTCCGATGTCCTTGCTAATATGACCCATGACAGAAATATAAACAAATTCCGCTCTTCATCTTGATTTATTCAGGTATGTTTTTGGAACATAGGGCCCAACAAGCAATGATGTGCGTTCCGGGCAGAACTCCACGTATCCGTGTGATTAATATAGCCGATTTATTTCACCAAAAAATCAGCAGCATCAACTTTGACTTGGCGCCGCAGATCAAATATGTGCATGGTTTTGGTTTCTTTTTGAACAACACGAACCTCTCCTGATGGTATTCCCTCGCTGACACTCTCGCGGGAAGCTGTCTCACAAAAGACCAGACGGGAAACGCGAAGCGCTGGCGCCACATGTTGATGTTCTCCGAATACCCTTATACTGAATTCTGTTTAGTTCGAGCTTGATCCATTTTCTCTTTGTTTCCCAAATACCTTCCCTCGAGGTCGCCCTCGTCCTCCCCTCTCTTCTCAGCTCTTTCTCTTCCCTCTCTGTGATGGTGGTGGTTCATGTTTGTTTCCTCATGCACAAACACTCCTCATGGTCCCTCCACCCCAAACAATGCAGCACTAATAGAAATCTTCAATATTGCATGTTGAAGGCCTCTGGGTGCTGTTGATGGCCTGTTGTTGGAGATATATGAGAAGTAGCCTGCTGGTGCAGAAAAAAAAAAAGAAAAGGAAAAAAGAGAAAGCTGGCTTTGGTGTAAATAAATGAAAACTGAGTCGGGGAAGAGAAGCAGAAATCAGTGAATGTTTTAACTGAACATGTATAGATGAATAAAAAATGGATAAGTAAACCCAGCATGGAAAAATGGATGAGACAAGGTTGAGAAGTTTCCTAAATAACCAATAAACAGGATAACAGTTCGAGCTGTCTCATAAATAACTGAATTTACTAAAAAAAAAAAAAACAAAGAACAACAACAAAAAAAAAACATTCAGAATCAAGCGTGAGCAATGAGTCAAATGAGAAACAAGGATAAGAAGTTGCCCCAGCCACATCAATTCAAACTGCTTTAAGATTCTCAAAACTCGCCAAAAAAGTGTGATGATCACAGTTTCTCCCCCTCGTACATATTTTTGCAGTCAGCACAAACAGTCAGATGGTATTCATCAAGTCATATTTAATTCATTGGCAAGTAAATTTTTTAGCTTAAAAGAGGTCCTTCGCATGAAAAGCCTTTAGCTCTGCGAACGTGGCCTTGGTTGTTTTGTTTTTTTTGCAGTCCACCTCCAGCAGGTGAAAGCGGCAGCCACTGGGAATCCTGTTTACTCCCGCTTTATCTCCCTAAAGCGCGCCACATACGGATGCGACTGGATTATGCAAAGCATCTTTTCACACGCCTTTGAGCAAAGAAAGACGGGAATAGAGATCTTTTTGCATGAAAGGGCTTTATCTTTGTTTGCGGCTCGGGTAAGAAAAGCTGCTGTCCTTGTGTTGTTCGGAGGCCCTGCGTTTAAAAGTTACGCAACCGTCTCGGCTCCCCGACGACGGGGATGTCACAGGTGAAGCAGTGCAAAACCTTGCCCCATATATATCACAACATGGACAGAAAAAGTAAATAGGATCCGGCAACCTTTGAACCACAAATATGCGCCAGCATGACGGCCACTGCCTCCGCCTGTTGTCAGGCTGTGATAACTGACCTTGGACATGCGAAACATCGCTCATTTTTTTCCCCCCTCCCCACCTTTCTTTCCTTTCATCCACCTCTTCCGGAATATCTCCCATCTTTCCACTTATCCATACCCCCGCCCTGCCCCTCCCGAGGTCTCCTCTTGTCTCATTAAGGGAAAGCTTTTGCATGCGCAACGGTGCGAGCTCACAAACTGTAGCAAACAACGCTGTAATAGAGAGACTAAAGAGGAGGGGAGGGAAAGAGGGGAGAGGCGGAGGAGGGCGGAGGCACTGGGGCTGCCTCTGTGCAACCAGCCCCAGGGACAGACCTATTTCCTCCCATTAAAGGCTATCTGCTGTGATCCAGTATTTGAAAGATACTGCAGGAAAAGAGATCGGCTGTAACAGGGCTCAGCTTGCTGGTAAAATGTACATTGCAATATCTTGGATCCAAACACGAGTTAAAGGCAGTGTAACCGGGCATTTGCTGTCTGATGGTGTGATCGGACGTGGCGAGAAACATCCAAGGAAAACTCTTTAAGAATGTTGCTGAAATACCAACATTCTGCAGTTTATTGACTTACTGTAGGTAGCAACTAAAACCGAAATGTATTTGTCTTTCAGGATAGAGAGAGGGAAGAAAGCATGAGGAAGATGAGTATAAGGCGATGAAAGCAACTCAGAAGAAGTATGGCATCCGAACATGTTGAAGGACAAAAGCATTTTGGTCGTTCCGGATGGCCACATTCTAAGTGCAGACAATCGTTCCTGGAAGACATTAATAATGTTCCACTCACGAGTGTATAAAAATTGTGTGAGGGGGCTCAAAGGTTCGACAAGCACTCTTGAAATCAGAGGAGTGTATGAAAACTGAGCCAGCATGATGGTCGCCCACAAGCTTGTGGACGTTCATTTTGAAGCCTCAGGTTTGGAGTTTCAGCTGCTGCCGTTTTAACCTTTTGCAAATGGAGGTGAACCATGTTTGTGCGGCAGCTGGAGAGGAACAAGAGACGTGAGGACAAGAGCTCACTCACACTTTAAATGTTACAGTCATTTACAAGAATGAACATCATGCTGTGTTGTTGAATGCCTGAAAGAAGTGACTGAGAATGAATAATCATAGTATAATCTAAGTGGGAAAAAATGTTATGCCTTTAATTAAGTGAGAAGTGGGGTAATTTTCTTAAATGCTTGAACTGAAGCTCTTTGTGCAACCACTGAAGTCGCCCCCTTCTGGCCATTCGACAGAATGTCGGTTCTTCGGGCCAAAAAAGCAGCCCAGTCATTGTAATTTCCTAATTAACAATAAAGTCACAGGATTTTACGGCACATATTTGTTCAGGTTATTATTGTTGGTCATAAAGAGAAAATAAAAATGTCAACGCCATTTAGGCACTAAACGAAGAAAATTAACAGTCACCAAAGTCAGCGAGATCCATCCTCTACCATGATTGTCTGCACTAATGTTCATGGCGACCCATCTAACAGCTGTTTAGATATTTTGGGCAAAGACCTGCAAATATTCTCAGGAGCACATCATTATCAGGGCAAAAAAAAGAAAAAAAAGAAAACAGTTGACTTGCATAACTACATAACTACTAGACAATACTTTGAATCTGTCACCGCACAGGGAACTCTCTTAAAAGAGAGTTTCACACTGAAGCCCCGTTTGCATCAAACAAATATTCATTAGACGACGTTTCCGTCACCCTTAAAACCAGCCTGGGCGTCTCATCTCTCCTGATTCCTTACTAATATCAGCATCTCACAGTACTTTTGGGTGTTCTTTCCCTCTTCTTTATAAGCAGCAGACTTTACATAACCAGTGCTAGTATGCAACCTTCAAAATGGCCTCAGAGGCAACAAGAGGCAAGCATCCAGATGAGTTGCCAGCCTGCCAGTCATCCGCACAGACTTCCAGACAGGCGGGCCTCCATCATGGTCTGCACCGCCGCTGCTGATTGCTGTAGCGTCTGCCGTCTGTGTCGGGATTAGCCGCCGCGGCCGGAGCGGAGCGGATGGGCTCCGGGCCCAAGTTGATGCTGGAAAAAGAAAAAGAAAATGAAAAAAAAAAAATAAAAAAAATCAACATTTATGCGCCGTCGCTCCACGCTGGCGCCAAACCAAACAAGCCAGCACTTGAAATGTCACAAATGGCGATCGACGGAGCGGGCGCACGCACGGACCCTGGCCCCGCCTCGCGCATAAGCAAACAAGTGAGGGGACGGCGCAGGAAAGCAAATAAGCCGCTGCCTGTTTCTTCCCCCCCCCCTATTTCGCTGTCTATCTCCTTGCCCCTGGAAAATGGCAGGCAGGCAGGCAGTAGCAGCCCTGGACTCACACCAGTGGTCAGCAGTAACAGGATTAGCCGGGAGAGAGAGTGTGACGACAAGCCAGTTTACCACCGTGCACTGTCATTATTGAAATACATTACACAGTCAAAATGGAGCTGCTGGAGCCAAACTGCTGTTGACTTAATTACTCCGAGAGCACTTTGTGGCTGTGGCACATTTTAATAATTTCCCCTCCCCTCCACCCAGGCCCTCTCCCCTCCCCGCCCCCCTTTTCTTTCTCGCCCGACTCCTTCCGCCCACTGGTTCAGGAGACAAACACTGCGCCACTTCCAATTCACCATCCACTCTCTCCTTTTACACCTTTTCCATCTTTTCTGTCCCGTGTTTCACCTTTTACAGTGCATTAACGGCGCAGTTATGGGTGCATGTTTTCATTATGTCAGTTCTGGGTCATCAATACAATACAATATAATACAGTATCAGGGCCTCTCAGCTAATCCAAATATATGAAGAACAAAGTCCACAATGCACGAATTAATAGGCAAATTAATTCTAAAATCAAATTGTCTACTTGTACAACATCCCTCATTTTCTTCCTGATTTCAACGCCAGCCAAATGCGTGTGTATGTACGTCCTTAAACTTTTGGCAAACACCTGACCAAAGGCGGCTCTCTAATTGGCTGGCCCTCATTTTCCCAGCTCTTCTTTGGCAGCAAATTGGTGCTGCTCTCAGTGTTTCTTCTTTGTTGTCGTTTTTTCGTTGTTGTTCTAATTGGACACTTCTCAGCGTTGTCTTCTGCCATTGTTAACATAACTAAGGATGTGCGAATGTTTACAAACCGGCACTGCTGGCAACTTCAAGCGTAGCTGTGAAAATCAAAGGAAGTGAAGTTAATTTTGCCCGGAAAAGTAAACTTTCACGCGATTTTCGCGACAACAGGAAGGACGAGCGGGCGAACCTGTGATGGAGGACAAACTCGCCGTGCACCTTTTTTTAATGACACAGTCGGCTAACTGGGCGTGCTGTAGTTTGTTTTGTTTTTTTGCTTAACCTGCACCCTGCGTCAGTGTGTCGGGACTGAACAGCGACGGCATACAAGGCTTCATCGGAATCATTACTCACATGTAGCTCATGTTAATATGTTTGCTCAGAGGGACTTGTGTTCTTGCTGAAGTGTGTCATGGTCGTTCTTTCCTCCATTGTTGCCCAGCTGCGGCTCTGACAGCTTTGTTATTCTATTATGTCGGCAATCTCTGACCAATTATGTTATATAATAATGATTCAGGATTTGGACTAATGATTGACACTTTGACAATTGCTTTTGTTAACCCTCTTGGATACTTTGCTTAAATTGTTTCTCCGTCTAATTACAAACCCAGAGCATCTTCAGTGTGAGAGGAACATGACAGATATATATATATATATAATGGCACAACTATATGTATATACTGTATGTACACCAATCAAGCACAACATTATGAGCACTCATCCCACTCAAATGCATATGGGTGATAACACATTAGGGACAACTCTCAGCATAAATCAGTACAGTTCAACAGCATCACAAATGACAGCCCAACTAACAATCATAAAAATATGTCATCGCCTCTCTCAAATAGATTGAATAAAAATTCAACATAACACTCCTCCTGAAGGGAGAATTTGTTGTAGGGCTGTTGCATTATATTCCATGGTTAACATGCACTGGTTGTATTGTTATAAAGTGTACTTATACATAAAACTGACATATATTACTACTCTTCCCCATACTTATTTTGTCTTTCATCTCCAGCTGCCACTTGCATGAGCGATTGGGAGGGCGTGTGAGTTCAGACGTCTGCGCGCGCGTGTGTGCGTGTGTGAGAGACAGCCGCATGGAAACCCGCCAGTAATCGCTTAGTGCAGCCATTTTTTAAAAGGCACTTCTCATTTTAAGGAACATCACACTCATGGCGATCCCGCTGCTTCCCGGCGAACACCACGATGCACTTTTCCTCAACTCACGTCAAGTTCAATTAGCACGGAGATCAAACGGTGCGACAGGCAAACTGTTGCGCTGACAGCTGCGCGCAGACCTCCTCCGTGTTGGCTGCTTTCTACACTTTGTCAGTAGCATCACTCAAGGCAATTTGACGTGACTATGAATTATGTATCCGTCCGCATTCCGCCACAGCTTATAGACCAGAACCGTCAAGACCATCTGCGGCCGCCCGTGACCAATGGGGCACCTGATTGGTGAAGTCCCTCGAGGTGAGAGGTCGCAGAGGTCCAAGTCCAGGTAGATGATATTACTCGCACATGTCAGACGCAGGGGGTGATGCGAGGCCTCGGGGGGGGGGGATACTGCGTGTTTGTCAGGAGTGCAGGGAGGGGGAACATAGAGCGGGGGAGGTCTGGAAAGGGAGGGGAACATGGGAGGGGATGAAGACGGAGAAAGGAAAATGATCAAGGAGCAACAGAAATAGAGTCCTTTGGAGAGTCACGCAAGCATGAATTAAAATGCCAACTTTGGGCAGGAGAAACGCCTGGGGGTGGGCACACAGAGTCGCACAGAGACAAGTAGAGTCGCACAGAGCCACACAGAGCGCCGCCGAGGCGCACACATGCGAACATGCATGCAGGGGCACACATGCAGGGAGGAGTTGTCAGGTTGGGTTAGCCGCACGCTGCTTCATTTGCATCATGGAGACTACGTATGTGCTTATTACCCCTCAGGAGCGGATGTAGCTGTAAAACATTAACATGATGTGATGGTCCTTCAAACAAGTCTGCGCAGTTCCCCCCTCTGTTTCCCCCTCAGTGTAAAGAGAACGTCCTCTGCGCCGACACACCTGCATGCTGCCCTGATGAATGAAACCCGACTGGTCCGAGTTTGGCGTCTGGGTATTAAATAGAGGAGGGCGCACACAAACACCCCGCTCCCCTACCCCCTCTCCGCCTTTTTTTTCCCCCCCATAAGGCAGCACAGCAGGGCACATATGGTAAGGTGGATTTATCTCATTGTAAGACTTGCATTTATCTGCTTTGGAAGTCTCTCTGGATGAGATAAATGATAGCACCTGCGGTCACCAGGGAAATTAAATAGATTATTTTCTTACTGTGCAGCAGTACAGATGGCACCGGAGCCTTGACTTCCAATTGTGTATCATGCAATCAAGTGGTGGATTATGAGATTGATATTTTTTTATTATTTCTTTTTTGTAACGTCGCCTTTGCTTACGCGCCTCTTTCCAGGTTCAGCTGTATGTTGCCGTGTGTGTATCCAAAGCCTGGCCTGCTACTGTTTGTTTTTTTTGTTGTTTTTTTTTGCACTTTTGTTCTCTGTACTGTCTTGTGCTTCGGCCCACATGGTGTCACCGATTGCATCAACACACTTAACAGGCTCTCAAGGCCAAACCAAATTGTGAGAAAAACAAATGTGCGGCAAGAAACCTTCTGTGAGGTGTAAACTAAGCCCCGGGGAGCCATGGCTGTGAAATTACACACACACACACAAAAAAAAAAAGAAAAAAAAGAAAACGTGATGCATTAAGTCACATGCACAAGTGTAAATTGCACTGCAATAACGTGGATTTCTCATATGTGAGAATGAATGAAGATGCCCGCGCGCAAATAATGCAAATACATGAATGAAGAAAAAGAGAGAAGAAGTCTTTTGCTTTTTTTTTTTTTTTTTTAACTTTATTAACAATAGAACAACACTGGGGACGTATATGAGGGTAAGTATACAAATGTAGCAACAGTAACAATATGAAAGAAAAAAAAAGTCAGGTGGAACAATAAATTATATAAAAATATTGACAAACATAAAGACATTCAGTGTTTTAATAAGTTTTTGATAGTCGAGTTCAACAGTCATTTCACATATTTCTCCGTATCCTGTAAAAAAGCACCACACCAGGTTTTTTTTATTAGTTAGTTTATTTGTGTGTAATCACGATCATGTGTGTAACAAAAAAAAAGGCATGTCTTCCTCCTGTGAACTTTCGATGAAACCAAATCTTCCACATCTTCCCAAAATAAAGTCTGAGTCTTTCAAATATAATCAATGACAAACCCTGCAAAAGTCTTTCCAGAACTTGCTTGTGTGAGAGAAATACCGAAATATGTAAAACTGCCTCTGGATATTCACCTCGTGTTTATGCCTCTTAAATTTCCGCTTGCAGTGACTGGCTTTGAATAACACCTCCTCAACCTGATGAACAATTAATTATTTGTGGGGAAGCATCCGCATTTTTTTTTTTTTTTTAAACGTAAATCACTTACAAACCGATTCCAGTACACCTTGACATGTGGAACAAATACAAAATTTCACTGAAACAGGACAAATATGACTGATTGAAAGTCTCCTGCACCGAATTCTGGCGTTTTCTATGATGTCATCCGCTTTCACGATTTATCCGAGGTCATATTTACTCTGGCCACTGGATGGCATCTGTCACTCCAGCAACATTATAGGTGATTTTTGATGCTTGTATTCACAATCCATCAGGCTGACTTTGATAACTTCACGGAGACCCGTATAAGCACTGAAAAAAGCAACTTGAAAAATATAGACATCAGGCGGAAATAAGTTATGTATGAGGAGAAAGTGACGGCTGCATATCAGTGCTCACTTTAAGAGGGTCAAGCGATGAGGGCGCA
>CAAKHG010020574.1:0-18737 GCA_901007715.1 Dactylopterus volitans
GCCAACACACACACACACACACACGCACGCACACACTCACTCAGCTCTCAAAGAGATGCAGCCTCTACCACTAATCCATTTACCGTCACCACACTCGCCCACTCACTCACTCTCTCACACACACACACGCACACACACAGTTTCATTCTCTCCACTCACACACATAGATACACTCCTACACACACACACACACACACACACACGAGTGAATTTACAAAGCAAACATGTGAGTGTGTGTGTGTGTGTGTATGCGTGTGTGTGTGACATCATCAGCTGCTCATATGAACCCTCTCAGGTTAAAGCCGAGCACCAATCAGCTCTCTTGTCCTCGTGTAGTCTGTTTTCATTGGTCGTACGAAACCAAACAAACCAGCCGCAGTTTGACGTGTTGATGGAGGGAAGCCGACCCGCCATCGCCGCCGCCGCCACCATCGCCGCCGCCGCCACAGTCATCGCCGCCGCCGCGGTGCGACCTGTGGAGATGAATATTTGATGAACGTCCCTCCTCCCTGCTGCTGACTCATGTTACTGTGACATCTCGCGTCCTGGCAGGACTACAGCAGTGATGGCCGCGACCTTTGACCTCACGCAGCCGCCGCTCTCCTTGTGACTTTGGTAAAAACATAATCTGAGTATCACTGATGCTCCACTACGTTTATGGACGCAGCATGGGAGCTGCCGCCGTGTGTGTGTGTGACGCGTCTATTTTGTTTTTAAAGACCTTTTGGGGTCTTTTATTTTGAAAGAGAATGAAAAGGCAGGCAGAGACTTGCGGCGGCGGTGGTGGGGGGCGGAGTCACAGAGAGAAACGGTTTTGTGGTGGCATCACTGGTCCCGCCTCCTCATAGGCTGTTAAACATGGAGGTCGTACGAGTACCTGTGATGAAGTCAGGTGTGTTTGAGGAACACACACACACACACACACACACAGAATCCTCCTACATTATTATTAATAATTTTGAAGCTTCCCCTAGCGCGACCGTCGCTGTGGAGCAGCACATGGCCTCGGCCGAGGTGGCCACGCCTCCATCATCTCCCCATGGTGGCGGCTTCATATCGTTTTTTGGTGGTTTTTGTCATTTCAGGTGTTTTGTTTTGACACTGGTGTTTATTCAAGTCTTCATTTTTCTGATGAGTTTGGCTTGAATTTGATGCGGTGGAAGTGGGCGTGGCTTCATGACTGAGTGAAGTACAGGAAGTGGAGAGGACATGTAACTGTAACTATAACTGTTACTGTCCCTTTAAAACTGTAAAAATGGTGGTTGGGGTGGGCGGGGCTTTAATTCCGTGGCTCCATTTCCTGATCGCAACCGAGCAGATTCCCATTCCCGGTGACATCACCAGCACAAGATGGGGGCATCTGTATCTTGGCTATCCAAAAGAAATACTCCCATCATGCTTTGCTGTATTCTGATTGAGCAAACATGAGCGACCAGCTGGTCTCGGGCAAGTTCGGTACCGGTCCCCTGCTGGAGATTCTGGAGCCGGGACCGTGATGGCCCTCGGGTCGGGTTCCGCCTGGTCTTGGGGTCGGCCGTTAACGCTCATCTCCGTGTCCTCCTCCATCCTGCAGTACTCGTCGGCCGGATGCCTGCTGTCGCTCCACCACAGCGAGAAGCCCGACCACGAGGAGGTGTGCGAGTTCAGGCCCTACACCTGCCCGTGTCCCGGCGCCACCTGCAAGTGGCACGGCTCGCTGGAGGCCGTCATGCCGCACCTGATGCACGCACACAAGTCCATCACCACGCTGCAGGTCAGAACCGGCACCCCAGAACCCCAGACCCACACTCCACGTCATCCTCAGAACCAGAACTCGCACTCACACTACATCACCGTCAGAACCAGGTCAAATTTAACATCACAGTCAGAACCAGAACTTACCCTCAACATCACCAGTGGAACTGGAACTTTAACCAGCTATCAGCAGGCTGTGGGTCAGAACCGGACCCCCCCATGTCTTACCTTTGGCGTCTGTCTCGCCCTGCAGGGTGAGGACATCGTCTTCCTGGCGACCGACATCAACCTGCCCGGCGCCGTCGACTGGGTCATGATGCAGTCCTGCTTCAGCCACCACTTCATGCTGGTCCTGGAGAAGCAGGAGAAGTACGAGGGCCACCAGCAGTTCTTTGCCGTGGTGCTGCTCATCGGAACGCGGAAGCAGGCCGAGAACTTCGCCTACCGCCTGGAGCTCAACGGCAACCGGCGCCGGCTCACCTGGGAGGCCACGCCCCGCTCCATCCACGACGGCGTGGCGGCGGCCATCATGAACAGCGACTGCCTGGTGTTCGACACCTCCATCGCCCACCTCTTTGCCGACAACGGCAACCTGGGGATCAACGTTACCATCTCCATGTGCTGACGGGGCGGTGCGACGGACGGGCGGTGCGGCGGGCCGGCCGGCCTCGGGCGGGCGCTCGCCTCCACGTTGCCGCCGGCGGTAACCAGGCGATCCAGCCGCAAACCGGCACCGGGACGCAGAGCCGGCTGTGCAGAACGTCGGCTCCTACCGGGGAACGGCGAGCCGGCCGGCCGGCGGCAGCACTGCGCCCGGCGAGTTCAGGATGTTCTGTTATTGCGGCGCCGATATTTGAGAGCATGACGCCGGCAGCTCTTCCGGACGCGTCGCCCGCTCGGAGCCGGCGGCACACTCAGGGCTGCGCGTTGGCACGCGGCGGCCAGGAGGGATCGTGGCCTCCTGCAGGCAGAGAGACGCACGCGCAGCTGAAGGTGGACGAGTCCACCGGCGCTCCCTGACATTCTCTGGTGCTTCTAAGAAAAGCAGCTCAGTCGCATCGTTAATTATGTAGGCGCAGGGGATTGTGGGTAGTTGGCAACGGGTTTTCTCAGCGGATTGTTATAAAAACGACAAATTCCTTCTCTCGCGTCAGAAAACTGGTTTGAAACATCTGCAAGATCAAAGATCTTTGAACCGCTGGCGGCCACTGAAAGATCACGCCAGCGGTTTATCGTCTGCTGGCGCTCGGAAGGAAGACGAGCCCAGCGGAGTCACGTGAGCCGCCGGCTCCAGCCTGGAGGCCCGGCGGTCCGATCCCGGCTGCGGTCGGGAACCTCCGTGGGAGGCGGCTCGGCAGCGGCAGCCGCCAACCCCCCGACTTTGCTCACCCGGATGAGATGCTGCGTCCTGCCCTAATTCGCCGCCAGCGCCTTAACTTCCTACCTACAGGCTCCTCCCCCTCCTGCTGACGTCCGCCGATGTCGCTTTGTCAGGTTTTTTGCACTGAGACATGGTCACATGACCCGCAGCGGTCACCTTGAAAAGATTATGAGGCATTCTGGGTAAATATAATGTATGACTAAAGGGAGAACCCGCCTCGCTCGGATACCTCCGACACGCCAGCGCTCTGACCTCGACGCCGTGAAGCCTCGCCGGCAGTAAATGTAATTAACGGGAGGCGTCGCCGTTGGTGACGAAGAGCTGATCTCGGCCCCTCGAGCTGGACCCATGAATGCGACGAGCTTCGTGTTCAGTTTCCGATGACATCGGTTAGCTGGTAGCTTAGCATGCTAACGCTGACTAATGCCGTCGTCGTAGCGCTGGCGCTCCTCTACAATCACTTCCTCTTTCTACAGAATCTTTGGTAGCTTTTTTTAGCAGCAGCGCTATGCTAACCGTGGCGCGCTGCCGTTAGCGGCTACTTGGCCATACGGAGATTTTTTTAAAGTCCTTTCTAAGCTGCTTCCTGTTTTCACCTCAGCGTCTCACTCGGTCAGGTCAGCGGATGCCGCACCACGCCTCATTTATTGTTTGACAGGTCGACCGTCGGCCGCCCCTTCGGAATCCTTCATCGCGGCGGCCATCTTTCTTTGTTTGTTACCAGGACGACTGTCACGGAACCGAGTGGAGGAAGCGAAAGAGGAAGCGCTGGACTTTGGTTCTTTGGGGTGTTGTTTTTCACGCCGGCGTGAGGGCGGCCTTCCAGCGAACGGCAGACGGCTTAATAACGCATCCTGTCAGTGATGTCATTTCCTGTGAAGGTGCTGACTGGTTGTGGTGTGTGACATAAATAAAGTTGTTTTTTTTTAACCTGACCAGACCTGCATCTGCTGATTATCACGGGTATCAGCGATCGATACTCAGCTGGCTGAGACGCTGTACCGGTTTTCTTCATCCACAAACGTGGAACGCTGCGTTTGGAAGGGTTCCGCGGTGGATGAGCTCAGCCCAGCCGCCATGGCGCCGGTCCCAGCAGGGGGCGCCCTTCGTGTTTCAACTAAAAGCCCCAGCTCAGGCCCTCCCATCGCAGCCGCCAACCACCAGTCAGGTGAGCGCCGTCTTCATCCGCAGGGCTAACCGCAGGCCTGGAACCACCAGGCAAAAAGGGCACTGTTGCCATGGTTACAAACAGCATGTCCACACTTTCATATCTGACCTTTATTTCCCATGTTCCCCATTTCAGACTAGCTTGGGAAACACTTCATGTGTGTACTTGACCTGAAACTTTGCATTGTGGGTAAAGAGTTTTCAGGAAAAGTGGAATAAAAAAATGTACAAAAAGACGGTCTGTGGTTCTGCCGCGTCCACTTTAATCGTCTTTAAAAACCACCTATCGGGTCTGAGAGCAAACGGGCACAAACACAGTCGACATCACCATGGCAACACCGCCGATTCGGGCAACCAGAGCTTCGTGGTTTCACGTCTGTCTTCCAGGTTTGTCTCGTCTCTTCTTCTATCATCTATCGTCTCTTCTTCTGTGGTCGCGTCTGTCCGACTTTCCCTTCGTCATCGTTTCTGTCTCTTCCTGTATTGTTGCCTCTGTGCGTTTCTTCTTCTGTGGTCACCTCTTGTCAGTCTCTTCTATTGTCACCTGTCCATCGTTTCTTCTGTGATCTCTGTCAGTCTCTTCTTCTGTGGTCGTCTCGGTCCGGTTCTCTTCTTCTGTGGTCGTCCCTGTCCGGTTCTCTTCTTCTGTGGTCGTCCCTGTCCGGCTCTCTTCTTCTGTGGTCGTCTCGGTCCGGTTCTCTTCTTCTGTGGTCGTCCCTGTCCGGTTCTCTTCTTCTGTGGTCGTCCCTGTCCGGTTCTCTTCTTCTGTGATCATCCCTGTCCGGTTCTCTTCTTCTGTGATCGTCTCTGTCCGGC
This sequence comes from Dactylopterus volitans, assembly GCA_901007715.1. Lineage (NCBI taxonomy): Eukaryota > Metazoa > Chordata > Actinopteri > Syngnathiformes > Dactylopteridae > Dactylopterus > Dactylopterus volitans. Next base: position 5,099 of record CAAKHG010020574.1, read on the forward strand.
TCTCTTCTTTTGTGGTCGCCCCTGTCAGGTTCTCCTCTTCTGTGGTCGTCTCTGTCAGGTTCTCCTCTTCTGTGGTCGTCTCTGTCAGGTTCTCTTCTTCTGTTGCTCTCCCTCTCTTGATGCCTCCTCCTGTCCTCCTCCTCCTCCTCCTCCTCTTCCCTCTGGAGTCTCTGGGCCTCCCTCGCTCGCTGCCCGTTCTCTTCTGCTCCTGGCGGCGCCCCCCTGTGGCGGTACTTGTCGTAGGCAGCATCCTCCTTCTCCTGTTTCACTCTGACGGTAGCAGGAGGCGGCGGTGGCGAAGAGGAGGAGGAGGAGGACGAGGAGGAGTGCTGCGCTCGGCTCCCCCTCTCTTTCTCCTTCTCTGCCTTCTTCTTCTTCTCCTTCTTCTCTTTCTTCTTCTTCTTCTTCTCTTTCTTGTCTGTCGGGGAGCAGGTGGAGCAGAGATGAAAGTGTCTTAAAATCACCTGGAGACGTGAACCACACAAAAGACAACAGGAAGTGACCTCACCTTTTTTGGGCTTCTTCACAGGGATGACGTACTGCTCGTCTTCCTCGGAGGCGGCCGGAGGAGACGAGGGCACGGTGGGCGCGCAGCCTTCCTCCCTCAGGTGTTTGGTGACGTCATCGATGTCCTCCGAGTCTTTGGGAGGACGGTAGTCTTTGACGTGATCCACGCGAATGGTCCGACCTTTGATCTGACAAAGGACGGAGATTCAAGCCAACAGTTAGAGATGCTTCTCCTGCACATCCTCCATGTTCTCCTCCTTAGTACCAGAACTAACAGTCAAAACACAACAAATATAGTATATACATATACTGTAGTATATACTGGGTACCCATGCACTGTTGTCTGCTAATCCAGAACCACGTCAGGGTGACAGCAGACTTAGGAAGGTAGTTCAGACCCTCCTCCTCCCAGCTCAGTCCTCCAACTCCTCCTGGGGGACACTAAGGCGTTCCGGGGACAAGCGAGTTCCGGGTGGACCCCAGAGCTTTGATACGAGGTGGACGAGCTCAGAACACCTCTAAAAGAAGCCACCCGGGGGCGTCCTGATCAGATGCCTGAACCACCTCAGTTGACTTCCTCAGACACGGGCAGGAGTTCTACTCCGAGTTTCCTCCGGATGTCTATTCTGTGTTAGCTGAATGAGTTGATTATCATCTGTACATATCTGCCATTTTTCTGTCGACACCACATGTCCATGAACACGCCGGCCGAGTTCAGGTCCTGTCCCACATTGACTTTATTCCAGCCGTTTTTGTTCTCCACAAGCTCCTGCCTCTTCCACTGATGAACGCCCCGCGATCCTCACCTGCTAACCGCTAGCTCGGCCCGAGACGACGATGGCATGCCAAAGGAACGGCGGTTTCACCTTGATGCCATTGAAGTTGTCCACAGCCAGGATGGTGCTCCTCTGGTCCTCGTAGCACACGAAGCAGAAGCCTTTGGACTTCCCCGTCTTCTTGTCGCGCACCAGGTTGATGTTGACGATCTCCCCGTACCTGTCAGCAGGTGTAGGAGGACATTAGCTTTTTTTTTACAGCAGTAGCTAATCTATGCAGCAGCATGGCCTTGGATGGGGAAGACAAGCTAATGTGCTGGCGCTTACTGAGAGAAGACGCAGATGAGGTCCCCTTCAGTCAGCTCGTATGGAAACCCTCCTGAGGGAAGCAGGGCGAGTGATCAGTCTGCAGCACTTTACAGAGAACCGGCTCAGCAACCAGCTCCGCCGCCCGGCTTACCCACAAATATCCAGGCGCTGTCTCTGTACTCGGTGTGCCAGGACACCGACTCGCTGATCCCGAGGTTGGCCTCGCGCTCATTCAGCTCGTTGATCAGCTTCACCTTGGTCAGCGGACTGAGGGCAGAACAGAGGGGGTGATTGGGGAGATGGAGCGGCTCCTCGTGGGTCACCGGGGTCACGTCAGCCGGGGTCCGAATGGAACCCCGCCCCCGACCATGACTGAGGACAAACAGCTAAAGAAGCGGCGTTTTCATTTTTACACATAGTGCACAGACAGTATCAGACAAGCTGCACTCGGTGTCACAGATCAAAATACTGCCCCACTACGTGTCTGACTGGATGCTGCAACCTCAGCCTGCTGAGGCAGACGTGAGTATCACCCGCCGGGTCTACAAGCGCCATCGATCACGCACACTAGTACGACAAAACCGCTGCAATGACGCATGTTCTTGTTCCGTTCTGGTAGATCTCTGTAGATGACCGACGGCCCCTGAGGGCGCGCGGCGGGCTAGTTTAAGTCGAACTTCCAGACTGTAAACACGCTCACTTCCGGTGACGGGGAGCCAGACTCCATTGAGATTATAGCCGATTTTTGGCAGGAAAAGAGCCAGCGTGATTAAACGTGCCCGCGCATTTTCATTGAAAGAGGTGACAAACCAGTAAGCTGACTGGATGTCGCGTTAAAAAAAAAAGACGCGTTAAAGTAGCGAGATTTGCCGATACGAGCTGCCGCGTCTGTGTGAATTTAAGCTAGGCTAGCCCCGCCGGTCACCGCTAGCTGCTAACGTGAGGCAGCACATTCGCGACGGTGAACCGAGTTGTGAGCGACCAGCGAACCCAGACGCGGAGCGTCAGAAGCAGAAAGATGCGCCTTGCTTACTTCATGGTGAAACGTGTGGGAGAAGCGACGCCGCGGTGGGAGTTTGCGTGCACACTTTTGATGGGAACCGTTTCCGGTTGTGCTGCCACCTGCTGCTTGGATGTCTCAACTACAAGTCGCGTCCACGGTTTAATAACGAAGGGTTTTGAGAAATTAAAATGTGCGTCGAACCCTGTAGTAACGGACGAGTTGCAAACATAGATGTGTGTGACTAATTAGCGCGGCGAACTTCTTATCTGGCGGGATTATTTCTGTACAGGCGCGTGAGAGCTCCGCCGCGCGGCAGGGGGCGCTGTGGGGAGGCAGCGCCGCTCGCCCAGTTTGTAAACACCGGTCAGATACAACCGGGAAGCTAACCGGCTAACTAGCAAGCACACGCCGGTGTTATGTTGCAGTTGAACCCCAGTTACTCGGGTCATATCTGCTGCACCCGCAGTTGGCTCGCGTTGTGTAAATTACAGGGCGTTTAGGGCTGCGGGGCTGGGCTGGGCTGGGCTGGGCTGGGCCGGGCTAGGATCTACTGCTGCTCGCCGCCAGGCTAGCGTGCTAAAGCGAGGTGAGTGCAGCTGCGTTCACTGACATCCAGTGAGACGACTGGATGTCAGGCTGATTTAAATGTCCCGCAGACCTGTAGCAGCAGTCACGGGTTAAAAATGGACCCGGCCAGCCACCAAAATGCTAACAAGTTTCATTTCCTGCCGTTGTTACGAGTCTGAGTGTTGAAAGTGACTCGTTAAATCGCGCCCGGAATCCTTTCCGGGCTTCTCGTGGAACCGTTTTTGAAGCGCGGCTCTGTTGTAATCAGATTACTGATCGCAGGCGGCACAGGGGTGACGCTGGTTGCGGTTCGGGCTGGTTGGGGCGCACATGAGTCATCGCACGCTCCATGTCGGATCCTGGCCGGATCAGGCAGCGTCGCGCCCGGCGGCCACCGGCAGGGGGAGCCACCAGACCCTGGTGGCCCCGCGGCCGGCTGGACGTGATTGAGAATTTCATCCTGATGAATCTGAGCTGTCGCTTGGTCTCTCGGCAGGATGATCTCTCAGCTGTTCATCTTGTCCTCCAAGGGCGACCGCCTCATCTACAAAGACTGTATCCTCACTCTGATTCTCCTCCTTCTTCTCCTCCTTCTTCTCCTCTGCCACTTCTTCTTCTTCTTTGGTTGCAGTTGTTTTTTCTGTCTGACAAAAAGTTCTTAACGTGACTTCCAGTCCGCGGAGAAGCAGGAAGTGAAGTTGTGGCTATCTTTTATGAGAAAGTTACAGCGCTCACCGGCGACCAGCCTCCCGTCGTCATGGTAACTCAGCGCGGATTTGTGTCGCCCGCGCGCGACTTCGCGGGCTTTGCAGATACGGCTGACCGCATTTTCTGTCTGGACCTTAAACGCATCGCCTGTGCTGCGTTCCGTTCTGCAGCGCCACAAAGATCTTCACTTCGTCCACGTCAGGCAGGGCGGCCTCTACTGGGTCGCCACGACCACCGCAGACTCCTCCCCTTTCACCGTCATCGAGTTCCTCAACAGGTAAAGCGTGGACGCAGGCGCGCCCGCATCCCAGCAGGCTTTGCTGCCGCGGCGCAGCGAGGGGACGCTGAGGCCTTCTGTGTCTGCAGGTTGTCGGCGCTGGTGAAAGACTACTGCGGCAGCCTGTCGGAGAAGTCGGTGCAGATGAACTTCGCCCTCATCTACGAGCTCCTGGACGAGGTGGTGGTGAGTCGTGGTCGGCGCGAGCCGGAACATGCTGAGGGGCGGAGCTTATCTAGACGCTTCGGCATAAACAAAACATTCCAGACCTGGCAGATACTCTCACACTCGAAAGACCTGAACCTGAGTCCTCCAGGTGGTTTCTGCTGGTCCTCAGCAATGTGGAAAGCACCACCAGCAAAAGCAGTGAAGAAGAAACTAACCCAAACAGGCTAGCTTTGGAGACGGTAGCTTTTAGCGCAAGTAATGGAGGTCAGTTAAGAGTGTTGCGAGGCGTCTTTCTCTTCCACAAGCATGTAAACACAACACAGCTGACGTGGCGAGTGGACGTGTTACTGTGCCACAGCAGTTTCACCCGCAGGGTTCCTGCTTCATGCTGATGGACCCGTGAGCTTCTTAAAACAAGCGAGTTGGGTTCAAAAGCCCAAACTGCTAAAATACCAACCACAAAGCTGGGATCGGGTTCCCCGTGTTGCATGTTGGCGGGCGCTTGAACGCACCCTCGAGCCAAACGTCCTCTCTCTCTCGCCACCAGGACTACGGCTACATCCAGTCCACGTCCTCCGACCTCCTGAAGAATTTCATCCAGACCGAAGCCGTCTCCTCCAAACCCTTCAACCTCTTCGACCTCAGTAACGTCGGCTTGGTACGTTGGCGCCGCCGTCGCGCCAGAGGTCAGAGGTCGCCGCCTTGGCGCTGAGCGAAGGTGAAGCTCTGATGGCTGGAATGTAACGTTCTGTAACGTTTTGCTGTTGTTGTTCTGCTGTAGTTTGGCGCCGAGACGCAGCAGAGCAAGGTTGCCCCGAGTTCTGCCGCCACCAGACCCATCCAGTCGGGCCGAGAGCAGGTAGGGCGCCAGCTGAACCGACTGACACGCGAGAAATTCGGTTTTTTTACCAAAGTTGGTTGGAAAAATGAGTGAAATTTGTTATCATTTCGTGGTGTAATTTTGAATAACCAGGCCAGTATCCCGCTGCACGCTGACATTTCTTTCGTCTCAATTCCGATTGGCCGCAGCAGCTGAATAACAGTTGGCTGGTTTAGTGGCGGATTTTCCGTGACGGACACGTTCCAGTAAATAGCCCGATCCATCTGCGTGCTGCGCTTCCTGGAACAACCTGCCTTGACATTCACGGTTTCCATCACGTGTGTGCGCGTGCGTGTGTTATTTTCCAGGGAGGGAAGAGCGAGATATTTGTGGACGTCGTCGAGAGGATGTCAGTCGTCATTGGCGCCAACGTAAGTAACAAGGATGCGTCTGCGCTCGTCGCGGCACCAGAAGCCGCCGCTGAGCCATGAATGTTTGTGCCGCAGGGAGTCCTGATGAAGGCCGACATCCAGGGCGAGATCAGAGTCAAGTGCTACATGGCGAGCTGCTCGGGTCAGTTGTGACAGCGGCCTGGTCCTGCTGGCCGGTCCAGAACAAAACACGTCGGCGGCCCCGGGGCGGCCCCTCGCACGCCGGCGGCCCCTCGCATGCCCCTCGCACGCCGGCGGCCCCTCGCATGCCCCTTGCACGCCGGCGGCCCCTCGCATGCCCCTCGCACGCCGGCGGCCCCTCGCATGCCCCTCGCATGCCCCTCGCACGCCGGCGGCCCCTCGCACGCCGGCCTCATACATGCAACACAAGTCTGATTCCATCAGCCTCCATATCCACCTGAGGGGCGCTTCTCCAGAATGTTCTCATGAAGGAACATAATGAGTTCTGTGTTTGTTCACTGAAGAATCACACACACACACACACACACACACACACACACACACAGACACACACACACACACGCAGGCTCTTTCTAACTGCCTGTCATCTGTCAGCAGAGATGCGAATCGGCCTGAATGAGGAGTTCAGCATCGGCCAATCACAGCTCAGAGGTGAGTGCAGATGAACCACACGGACGTTTGATCTTCCGTCTTTGGGGGATGGGGGGGGGGTGCAGAGTTACCACACGGTGGCTCAATATTAGCCAACACTGGACGCCTCAGTCGTGAAGTCCACTGTCAAGTTGCTGCACCCAGCAGGTGGCGCCAGCATATATTGAAAACGCTCGCGTGAGGCATGAAAAGCATAGAGGCCGTGTAGTTAGCGCTGATGTCACGGCGACCACACGTGCAGGTGGCGGAGGGAAGGAAACCCAGTGAGAGCCTGGAGACGCCACTCAGGCCCGTTGTTGTTGTTGTTGCCAGGTTACGGAGCAGCTGTTCGCGTTGACGAGTGCAGCTTTCATCAGGCGGTTCGTCTGGACGAGTTCGACAGTCACCGCATCCTCCGACTGTGTCCGAGCCAGGGAGAGGTGCCGCCTCGTCTGTGTGTGTGGGCGCGCGTGTGTGTGTGCGCGTGTGTGTGTGTGCGCGCGTCATTGTAAGCTATCTTTGTGAGGACCAGTTTCAGATTCAACCGTCCCAGCGAGGATGTTTGTCAGACTTTTTGTCGTTGTCACAAATACTTTCACACAGATGGTGAATGATGCGCGGTGTCGTTCACACACTCCACCCTCGTCATGACCAGTCAAAACCTCACAGCAACTGCGCCAGTCATCCTCCTGATCATCGTCAGACCGGGTGCTAGCATCCTCAGATGCGCCGCTAACGTCCCCAGAAGATGCTCCAACTGGTTCCAGAAACTTGGGTGGTAGAACCTGAGCTCCTTTAGGAGGCAGTGGAACTCGGTGGCTGGTAACATGAGATGAAGCCAGAACCTCCTTCCGTCTTCAGTGATGGTGATAAGATCTTCATCACTGCTTGAGTTGACCTGCCATAACCTGGCTTCTCTGTCAGTACCGAGACTCGTGAGACGCTAAGAGTCGTTAGGCCGTCGTCCCCTGAACTGGGTTTAGAGTGAGGCCTAATGAATGTGTTCAGTCAGTGAGTGTCCTCTCTAAGATAGCCATACAAGTGTGTGTGTGTGTGTGTGTGTGTGTGTGTGTGTGTGTGTGTGTGTGTTCATGTCCCAACTTCTCTCTTCTCATCTTCCTCATTTCCTCTTGTCCACTTCCTGTTGCAGCAAACGGTGATGCAGTACCAGCTGAGCGACGACCTGCCGTCGGCTCCTCCTTTCCGTCTCTTCCCCTCCGTCGAGAGAGACGGCGGCGGCAGGTACGGAATTTCCCCTGTCGCGTGGTTGCCATGACGCACGGGCACCATGTCACGTAGTCACCATGTCACGCAGTCACCATGTCACATAGTCACCATGTCATTTGGTTGCCATGTCACGTAGTCACCATGTCGCGCAGTCACCATGTCACATAGTCACTATGTTGTGTGGTCGCCATGTCACTTGGTTGCCATGTCGCGTGGTCGCCATGTCGTTTGGTTGCAATCTCACGTAGTCACCATGTCGCGCGGTCATCATGTCACTTGGTTGCCATGTCACGTAGTCGCCATGTCACGTAGTCGCCATGTCACGTAGTCGCCATGTTGTTTGGTTGCCATGTCACGTAGTCGCCATGTCACGTAGTCGCCATGTCACGTAGTCGCCATGTCACGTAGTCGCCATGTCACGTAGTCGCCATGTGGCGCGGCCGCCATGTGGCAGCGTGTTTCTAGAGTAGCCCAGAACAGACAAAGCCAATGTTTGCGGCTCGTGTTGAAGTGGCCGCTTGAAGCCTCCAGTCAGATGATGTTTGACACAAGACGAAGCGAGTCAGCCTGAACCCTCAAACATGAGGATGTAAACCAAGCGGCGCCGATATTTTCTGGTGTCTGCTGGCCACAGGAATCTGCTGCAATCTGCAACTTCACCTCTAGAGGTCACTAAATCCTGCACGCTGGTCCCTTAATAAAGAGGAAAACAACCTGATCGCTGCAACATGATTTAGTTAAAGATAGAGAAAGTAAATGACAGCAAGGACCAACAGTGTGAGCAGTGACTCTGGGACTGGTGATATTGCACCGATATTATTGGCATTGCAGCGATATCAATGATATTACACTGGTAGCATAGCCAAAGAAACTTGGTGCGTTTCCACCGAAGTCATCTGGTAAATAAACTTTCCCTGGACCGGCTGGTCCAGACTCGGCCAGAAGCCCGAACTCTTTACTGACTTTTTCTGCTTTGTTTATCTCGTGGCTGCTTGTTTTTGTACCTTTGCACTTTTTGTTAAAAATTCTGTGTCTGTTCGTTTGCATGGCATCAAAATATAAGTAAAGTATAAGTACCTTTTTGGTACTCGGACGAATTAAATGCAGGCGTGAGTGTGTGTGGGTGTCGCCGTTTCTTTCACCCCAAACGTCATCCGCCTGATTTGAATCCATTTTTTGAGGTGGAAACAGAAACCACACAGATTAGCAGGAATTCTTTTACCAGGTAAATAAGTCCCTGGAAATAAAATTTCCAGGGACTGTTGGTGGAAAAGGGGATAATGATATTACACAGATGATGACAGATATTATACAGATAGCAGTCATATTACACCGAAATATTTATTGCAGATATTGATGATGTCATACTGAAAAGGACATTATACCAATATCGATGATCATATTATACCAATGTTAATGATATTACACCGATACTGCTGTCATGACGCCAACATGACCGGATGATATTACATCGATTTTGATATTTCACCAGTAGGGATGTTGTTTATTATTTTACCAATCTTTAAGACATTACACCAATAATGACGACATTACACTGATATCAGTGATATGACACCTATATTGATATGACGCTAATGTTGATATTACACCATTATCGACATTTCACTGGTATTGATGACGTTATACTGATATTGATGATATCACACTGACACACTGATATTTATTGATATCACTCCCAATATGACAGTGATTTGATTGAAGACATCATAAATAACAACGTTTCTCCCTGCAGGCTGCTGATGTACATGAAGCTCCGCTGTGATCTGCCGCCCAAAAGGTGTGTGTTGGTTTGCTGATATGAAACCAGTTTATGAGAAAAGGACACACACACACACACACACACAGAGAGAGACACACACACCCGAACATTTCATGCTGGTGTGTGAGTTGAGTTTCTCTAACATCAATAATGTCTGCATTATTGCTGAGTCATTCCAATCTGATATAAAACACTGATGCCCACTTTGCAGAAAAGTAGCCAAAACTGTTCTACAAAGCTATGTCACATGATTCTGTGGCTCAGCCTGGCTCCGCCCACCATGGTAACAGGCCAGTGTTTCTTCGTGATTGGCTCGCTGCGACTGGAGGAGGGGCTTGCGTTGCGGCGTCGGGCAGAACAGCAAAGCAGCAGAAGCGGCAAGTTGTGGAAAATAAACGCATCCAACCGCACAGACTTCCAGCTGATTACGAGAAGACCTGAGATCAGCTTCTCGCCGCGGTTAGCTTGTCGCGGTTAGCCCGCCGCGGTTAGCCCGCCGCGGTTAGCTCGCCGGCCGGGCTACGTGGTCGACCTCACAGATGAAATCTCCTGGCAGACACAAAAATAGCTCAGTCTTTCCTCGGCATGTGGCTATCATAGATGAGATCTGCTGATTGGCCGCCCTCAGCCAACCACCCGGACTCACCGTGACGGAGGCTGCAGCACCGAAAAAACCGCCTCCGGACGCGTCGCGAGACTTTTTGACAATCTGCCGCTTGTGGTTTCTTCTCAGCATCGAACGACTTCCACCTTAAAAGCCCTCAAACGTCATCTTCTGCTTCCAAGCAGTTGGTGTTTCTGGTTTCCTCTTCGGACCGCTCCGATCTGGATCGGAGATGTCGGAGACAGCTAAACGCCAGCTCCACCGCCCCACCATAAACTGAGCCTAAACCCAGTTCTGACCCGACCCATCAGGACTAAGCCCCTAACTCCACCCCCTCCTACCTTAAGCTGAGCCTAAGATGGTGCTGCTGCGCTGGTTGAACCTCGGAAGTACCAGTACCAGCTGACTCTCACTCTGTGTCCCCAGAGTGAACGTTGGAGTGCACAAATGCTGAATTGTATCAATATTTTTTTATTTTTTGTTCTGCTTTGTTGTTTTTCATTCATGGGAACGTTAAGGAGTCGGTCAGCAGCGGTTTCCTGGGAAGCAGCACGAGAGGAACTGAAAACAGCAGCCAAACACAGTGACACTTATCAAAAATCTTGATCACGTTTTAAAAAGAATTTAGCTGCTGTTTTTCTTTCATAACTCCACCTTTCTCCTCTCACCCCACTTCTTCGGACCAGGGAACACTGGTTCCACGGCGTCTCCCATACTTCGCTGGTATAGGCGCAGATCTTCCTACGTCGGGGTCTGGGGGGTCGGAGGAGTCTGGGGGGTCGGGAGGGCCATTTGTAACAACCAGAGCTTGAGCATGCGCGTCATCGGACTCACCCGCGGCGCGACCGCCGCCCGTGGCGTTGATGGCGAGCACCGCCGCCATCTTGGACCAGCCTGGCTTGGATGCCGGCGTGCAAAGCAGGAGCAACGCCGTCGTCCGCCACGGCTGTGGTGGAGATGCTGGGAGGAAGGCGGACTGGAAGCCGGTCCGGCGTGTCTGAGACCTGCCGCTTTCCTGTCGATGCTGGTTTACCCTGACCTGTTACCATGACAACGCGCGCCCTAACCCCTTCCGTTGCAGTAAACCGCCCATCACGCTCTACTGACGCTCAGCACTTAGAGCGTATTGAGGATTAGCCGGCGGGGAGCCGAGGCTGATGATGTCACTCTTGTGTGTCTGCAGCGCCGCCATCAACGTGGCCGCCACCGTGCCGGTCCCCCGAGGCTCCGTGAGGTGAGGCGCTCCCATTCAAATCGGCCGCCGCGCTCGCGCCGGACTTTGTCAGGGAAATGCGGCCGCGGTTTGAATGCGACCGCGACGGCGGGCGTCGGTGTTTGCTCGGGCCGCCGCCGCCGCCGGAAAGTTAACAAAGCAGCGCGCGTGTCTGGCCGCCGTCTCCCGGCTTGCTATGTAAAGTCATGGAAATGCGGGGCGGCGGGGCGTGAAAGGACGAGCCAGTCCTGCGCTCGGGCTCCAGAGGTCACATGAAGCCTCTGGAGTCATGAGAGCTCCAGGAGCAGACTGGCCAATCGCAGGCGGCTGAGGAAACCGAGCGGCAGCCAATCGGGTGGCAGCTCACGTCCACGCCTGTCCCCCGCCGATGTCGCGGAGGCCGTGAATGAGTCGCGTCCAGAATGACATCATCATCAGCACATGACTTATGATCAGACGCATTCTGTGTGATGTCGGTGACCTTTGACCCCTGACCACCAAAGTCTCACCAGTTCACCCTGGAGCTCCGGTTTCAGGCGTCAGAGTCACATGACATGCAGAGGAATCCAGAGGCCGACGGTGGCAAAAATAAAAGGGGACATTCCGAACACGAAAGTAGACAAACAGTAAACTGCACAACAGGTCAGACATTTGCTCCTGTTGAGTAAAAAAAACTAAGAATGCGAATGAAAAGCATGTAGGATGCAGCAGCAGCGCTTCTCTGCATATGTCAGGTCGTGACGGGTGACGTTTCCCTGCAGCTGCTCCCCTCAGAACATGACTCGGCGTCTGCGCCTCACTTTCATCACCAGAAACGGGGGTTTTTCATCGCTTTCATGTTTGCAGGTGGCCGTGACGTCTTCCTGCGTGGCTCAGACGGCAGCTGGAGCTCAGGGGTGAACTGGTCAGATCTTGGTCAAAGGTCACCAAGCATGTATGTGGTCATTGGTCCTAGGCTGATGATGACATCATTTTAGACAAATGTCTAACAGCATGAAATGATGATGACATTTGTTCTCCTCTAAATACATTTAATACAATTCAAGTGGCACCACTTAGATGATGGACAAACTGGCTGGAGGAAGAACCCTGGGCGGAGCTTCTAGCTGCATCGTGAAGCTTTTTTTTTTAGCGTGTTTATTTTTCACGCTTGTCTTGTAAAGCACTTTAATTTTACTCTGAAAAACGCCGAGCGACCTCGGCGTGCGCGCCGACGACCTTCAGGGCTTCCACGAGCGTGCGGGCCTGGGACGCTCGCAAAGGCCCCGCCCACGCCCGATTAGACGCCGCGGACGGCGAAATCGGCTGAAAGCGGGATTATCTGCCCCCGGAGAGCTTTTCCACCTCAGCGCCTCATCCCGCCAGCAGTGGTCGACCCCGGGCACCCGGAACGCCTCACAGGCGGCGGCTGTTGGCCCGCCGGCGCGGCGTTTGGGGGCGTGGCGTGGCGAGTGCGGCGCGGCGAGTGCGGCGCGGCCTCGGTGAGGCGAGTGCGGCGCGGCTGAGCTAACGCGCGCTGTGGCTTCAGTTTGTCGCAGGAGCTCAGCAGCCCGGATCAGAGCGCCGAGCTGAAGACGCAGAACCGAGCCATCGTCTGGCAGATCCCTCGCTTCCCTGGTGGGACGCAGCTGTCGGCGCTGTTCAAGGTGACGACACACACACACACACACACACACGCACGCGCACACACAGGGATGCATGTCAGCGGGATGACCAGCCGTGTGTGTGTGTGTGTGTGTGTGTGTGTGTTTGCTGTTCTCAGCTGGAGGTGTCCGGCCTTAGCTCCGCCTCCCTGTTGGAGGTGGGCCCGGTGGGTCTGAGCTTCGAGCTGCCCAAGTTCACCGCCACGGGGCTGCAGATCCGCTTCCTGCGCCTGTCGCCCATCCAGCCGGGCCCGTCGCAGCGCTGGGTCCGCTACGTCACCCACTCGGACTCCTACACCATCCGGATTTAGCCGCGCGCGTGGCAGGGTGATGCACAGGAAGCTGCCTTTCAAAATAAGACGTGCACATACACGGCGCTGTACTCTGAACTGCACCCGGGCCCAGTTCTAACACACCCCTGATCCTGGCCTCCAGACTTGACTGTTTCAGTTTTTACGGTGTCCAGAGGAAGCCGGGCATCTTTGGAGAATCACCAGCGAGGAGGCGGGGCTTGAACGTCCTCTCATGATCCTTCACGGCTCCGGAAGAAGCTCCGGAAGCAGAAGCTCACTTCAGACTCTGCCGAGAGGACCTTCAAGTTTGCTGATTCACCAGAATTCCGCCCAGCGGCACGTTTCACTTCCCGATCGGCGTTCCGGTGCGGCGCCTGCAGCTGTGACCTTCAGTAAAACGCCTCTTCGTGGAGGAGAGTCGTGAGGATGGTGGCGATGAAGACCAGGAGGCTGAGGCGGGTCCTGTCAGACTCAAGGTCACATCAGAGTCATTAAGGTCACCTGAGGGTTTAAAGAGGTTAACCACCTCCCAACGACCGTTTAGAACTTCAGACGCCTTCAGGGCCAGAGGTCAGAGGTCAAAGGTCCTCAGGTGTCCTCCGGTTGACCGTCATGACCCGGATGTCTGAGCGACGTCACGGTGTGTTTGTGTCATGAAAGAAATAAAAGACATCAAGGAAACGTGTGTGTGTGTGTGTGTG
>CAAKHG010020575.1:0-15516 GCA_901007715.1 Dactylopterus volitans
AGTGTTGGAATGTAAACACACACACATGCGCACGCACGCACACACACACACACACACACACACACACACACACACACCAGAGCCACTGAAAACACACCATTTGTTCCCGTTTATGTAACATTTGCGGAATAACAAGCGTCCAACTTCCTTTTAAGTTAAAATACAGAACGTATTTATGCAAACTGATTTACATCTTTGAAAGATGCTTTGGCTTTTGTTTTTTTCTCCGCGAGATTTGATGACAATAAAAAAAAAATTACTAGAAATGTTCAATTTTTATCTTTTGAGGGTGTCAGAGATACGTGTGCGTGTGTGTGTGCACGTATGTGTGTGTGTGCGGACGTGCATTACCTTGCTGTTCTGTTTGGTCTAACTGACTCGACGGTGGACCAGGCATGATTGGCTCCTGGAAGCAACATTCTCCGTTAATTACACATAAATACTATTATACTAAGACAATATATTGCTATAAAGCATTCCTGTGTAAGTTATATGCCACTGGATGCTAACGATCCCCTTCACGCCATCGCTCGCAGCCCTCACCTGGATCATTGGTCGGCCACACTCCACTGTGACCAGTTTATGGCACTTCTTGTGCACCAGCAGCTTGCAGTTGATGCATTTGTAGCCTTGTCTTCCCAGACCCCAGATACGGTCTGTGCAGATGGCGCAGTGGGCTCTCTGCTCAGAGGGGGCACAGAGGGAAAATTATCATCATGGAAGAGCAGGGCCTTATATTCCGGGAGATGCGACAGCAGCTGTGACGGGATCAGAAACATGTAGTCCCGCTGGTTCAGAATAAAATTCCACCCGAGCCTTTTTTTTTTCTGTGTCGCCAGCGTCTCTCGTTCTCTATTAAGCTCTATTGCATATTGCAATGGACAGTGTCTCATTCGGCTTTAAACACAAAATACCTGAGCTTTGGAATTTGCTTTGCGCTCAGACTTTAGAGGTACTACAGATAATGTTTTACAAATAGTAATAAATCAAAAGCAGTTATAAAAAAAAAAAAAACATGAGATGGATGAAAACCAAAGAGAGAATGTGCATCTGCTTCCATTTGAGTACGGGTTTCATATATGTTATCCTATGTCAGTGTAAATAGTATTAAAAGACGGGGGTACATGCACGAAACAGCGACTCTGCCTTTTTTTATTTAACATCGGAAGCATCAAACCCGCGGCTGATCATGTAACCAGCACCACCCCCAAAACCGCAATCTGCAGCAGCCGCGGTATTATTTATTCACGGTCGCGTTTTGGATGAAGTCAGGGAACTGCACGCCAACATTAAGCGGATGTTAAACAATCAGGGAAATGCTGTCGATAAACGTGCTGATAAGATGTCATCGGAGAGATGACAAAAAGGGGGCCGGAATTCTACAGCCCTCAAGATGGTCGGAGCGTCGAAATACTTGAGGAAGAAGCCGCCGCCGTGCCACATGCAAAAAAAAATGTGTAGATGCAGAGAATATCGTAGGCTATCAAACAAACTGTGTGGTGCGGCAGCCGTCCATGTGAAGGGACATGGGTGAAACGAAGAACGAGACGGCAAGATATAGATACGTAGATTTAATCTCCGTCGTTCGTGCGCGTGATCCAAAGTTGTCGGGCTCACAATGTGACGAATTTATGCATCGGCGGGTGTTTGGAGCGCCGCTGTCATGCCTCACCCTGTTAAACCGTTTGGCCTGGAAGGCGTGGCCGCTGGCGTAGTAGAGCTTCCTCCAGCGCCGAGCTCCACGCCGATATATGGATTCTGTGGAGAGACGGAAAAGGGGGAGTCGAGTCCTGCCAGGTGCATTTGTGTATTCAAGAGAATTCTAGTTTGCAACACTTTTGATCCAGCAGGGACCTCAAGTTTTCATTTCATACTGATATTACAATGCATCCCATTTATGCCATGACAACACTAAGATTTTTGAGACAACTGTTGATATTTCAAAAGTAAGTGATATTTTTAACAGTTACTATGTGATGAAGTGCCTCGACTTGTCATGAACCGAATTTGCAGGGCTGACAGCGGTTTCTGTCTGAGGACTTAATGTGAGATGTGGGATTTATAGAGTACATCGCTCATCCACGGGGGCAAAATAAAGTAAAGTAATAGGTACCACGCTAACAAATCCTCCCAGTTCTGAGGCTTGGACCACCATCTTCGGGAGCCAATGTCCATGTTTATGTTACGCCATGTCGAATGCGTTTTAAAGTAATTCGCACACGTTCGCCGAGATGACACCCTCGCGCGGGGTCTCAGTTGACAAAAGTCGGCGAGAACGAGGAAGTACAAATAAGATTAAACTCACTGTCTTCTCCTGGACAGGGCATGCCGGGCTTCTCTGGTACGCACGGGAACACTGGGAAGAAGACGAGGCAGACAGACGCTCGTTAGGCTGAGCTTATTGCACCAACGGCGGGCGAGTTTGGCAGCGTTCGCCTGATGACGTTTGCCGGTTGAGCGTCTCATCGGGGCCGCAGACGGGGGGCTACCTGTAGTAAACACGACGCCTCCAGCGACCGATGATTAAATTCCCGCTCGCGCCGTTTACTCGTTCTAAGGACGGGGGCAATACACGAGGGAGGGAAGATGGGGGGGGCATGCACACAGAGAAGTGCAAAAAAGACAATCTTGAAGAAGCCGACAAATGTGTGTTTGTGTGTGTTTGCGAGATAGACAAAGAGAGAGAGGGAGAGACAGAGCTTGAGACTGGGGGCAGTGTGAGTCAGAGGCGAGGCATGGGCAGCAGCCGACAAGCTCGTTAACGAGCAGACCTGGCGACCCCCCGCGGCGCCGCCACATCCTACCCCCACCACCACCCCCCTCACCCATCCTCCTCCATTCATCCTCCGCCGCCACGCTGGCATCCACTGTACTCTTGACCCCCTCGCCCCTGATTTGATTAAAACTTTACATTAACCGCACAGCCCCCCTGTCACCGCTACCCCCCCAGGACACGTGCTTACACATACACGGCCTGTCAATCAAATGTTCCAACTCACGCCTTACGCACAGACGCGCGCGCGCCACACACACACACACACACATCCCCGCGTCTGAGTTAGCCCTGACCTCTTGATTCAGGAAGTTGTGCAACTGTTTGTCGAGTACGCCGAGCGCAGACGGGGGATGCAAAGTAGCTCAAGGGCCTGTAGACAGACGTCAAGAGCGGGAGGGATGTTGTCTTCACAGGTCAGTGCGGCATTAAACATATGTTTTCCGTTGCGCCCTTGTTGTGTATCTGGCTGGCTGCGCGTAGACATTCGATGCGCAGAGGGGGAATGAAAAAAGAATAGGAAGGGAAATTACAAGAAAAAAAAAGGGGGGCGGGGGCAAGAGCCCAATCACCAAACCCAGACGTTGTGAAATTGATGGTGGGCCTTATCTAAATATGTATATTGCATTTTTGTGGCCCGACATTATTCCAAAAGCAATTTTCAGACAGGTCTAATCCCTTTACAGGTCTATTATGTATTATTGCTGGACAGTCGTGATCAGGGTTCCTATGCCTCCGTTTCCCACTTTGAAAATTGCGAACTGTTTGCATTTCGCATCCAATTTCCAAAGAGGTTTTCGATATCATTTGCATTGTATTTAAAATACAAAGTGAATTCTACGTTCACTCCCGGACGGATTACTCCAGTCCGTAGAGTAATGTCAGATGAAAACGCACATAAAACATCACGCAATTTATGAAACTGTTCTGGCTCATTTCAAATTGAAACATTAGTAATGAGTCAGTGGGGCTCAGATTTCTAACATGACCTGCGTAGAATGTAACACCACTAACAAAAATGAAAACTCACATTCTGTTGCTTTTTACATTTGCCAATAACTGCAAAGAACGCAAGTTAAAAAAAAAAACCCAAACCCTGCTACGTACTGAAATGTGTTTAATTACATGAAAACCTAATCTTAGTGATATTATTAGAAGAGATACATTTAACTCCTAAAGGTAAGTTTTGAGCCTGCCACAATGTGCGTTCTCACTGCACAGTGTTGGCATCACTGTGGCTGTCCTCCATGATCCTGTGTCAGGGGTCGGGGGTCAGGGGTACACACGTGAGTCAGAGACCAGAGATCTCGCGCAACGCCATCAACCTAAAAGGGCCGTTACAACCCCAGCGGGGAGATATTTGGACCAGCCAGAGATCAGAGAGCCACAGATAACGCGCTTCACACCGGCGTCGCGTATTGGCAATTAATCTGGGCTGGATCGACGTGCGCGCCGAAAGCTCGGGCGCGCGAGGAGCCGGTCGCGCCGGTCAAACGCTGGGAAGTGCGCGCCGTCAACGCCGCCCGTGGGAAAAGAAGCGAGGCTCACCGTGGATAATGAGCTCCGAGTCTTTGTTGAGCTCGTAGAGGCGCAGCGCTTCCTCCAGCTCCAGCTGAGACGACACAGTGCAAGGGTCACCTGGCGGCGGAGGGGAGTCCAGATAGAAGTTAGCACATTTATATACACAAACAGAACCGACTTACTGGCACACACACACACACACAAAACACAGGAAGCATAGCAGCATAGGAAGGAGATCTGAAGGCTTTTGCACCCTCTGTGCTAACCGGCAGAACCCACGTACACATGCAGCTGCTCTTGTAATAAATGTGTGCCTCATTGCATCGCGCAGGGATCATATTTTACATTGATAAGTGAGATGTGATGCTGCAGCATGAAGAACCAGGAGTTTCTGTTTATACATCTGACGCGGTGGCGAGAGGACAGGCTCCGTAATGAAGGAGCACACACTTTCCGCCGGATTGACAAATTACTCGCAACACAAAGGCACGAGAATACGGGTGGAAAGATTTTGCTTTCTGCGTCTGCACTGCGGGTGCGGGGAAAAAAACCCGAGGCTCTTATCATGTCCACATCTTACGTCTAAATCCAGTTCAGAGAACCAGTTTGCGTGCGTGCGGCTGACATTAAAAGAAAATCAGGGGAAAAAAAAAAAAAATCACAGAAAACCAATTATCAGGTTAATTACGAACACACTTTCTGGTCGCGGAAAAGCAATATTAAAAGAGAGGAAATTAATATTTCCAGTCCGCAGAGCTAAAGGTTGCTGGAATAAAAAGGTGGGTTACACGGTTAGGCAGTATGACATTTAAAGAAAACAAAAAAATAAATAAATAAACAAACCCAACCTAACCAATCTAGGTTTGACGGGAACTGCGACGCAGGAGCAGAAATAAGCGTGTGGGCCTGAGTGTAGGAGGCCTGAGATTGTCAATTTTGCCATTTAAAATTGTTTCCCTATTAATTGCGCGGCCCTCTTTGTGCGGTAATCAATCTAAGTCAATAATGAAAATACCACTCAGACAGAGATCTAATTATTCCTTTATTGTCAACCCGGAGAGTCGAGTGTGGAAGTGACACATTCGGGGAGGCAGCGTGAGGCAGTTATCTACCTAACTAATCAAACTACTGTTTTTATAAATAGCTTGACGACTGAAACTGTGACACATCGCGCGTTCAAAACAACGCCAAGCGCTGGAGGTGGATACACAACCAGCCGGCGCACGCTCGAGACAAACTCGTTCCGCCTTTACCGAAAGTCATGAGAAATATGCGCCATTAGTCCCATGTTGTGATTTTTATTAAGACTTGAAAGGCGACATCGATTAAAACGTATTATCATAATTATTATTATTATATTCGCAAACGTCGACTATCGGCAAAACAAAGACGAAGCAAGAAACCACCACAAATGAGAAGCTGCATTTTCCGTTGATTCCACATTCATTTCAGATCTAATAAGCAGTCGCTACTTTGAACCCGTGAAAAGCCACTTAAAAACGTTCATTAGAAGTGTTTGGAGGAATTACAACCTTTTTGCTAAAAGAAAAGCTACTAAAAGACAGCGAGACCCCTCCATAATGAGTTTTGATCTGCAGTAGATCACATGCAACACAAGATGTACTGCCGGCGTCTGGTGCTCTGGAGCAAAGGACTACAAAATGTATTAATTAACTGCGGGCGCAAGTTCTCATTATTGTGATGATGAGTGGAGTTCACATATCACAGCTGCTCACGCGCAATTTCCATGGATGCTGCGGTGGGAGCGACAGCAGCTACATCTGAAAAAGTAGAGTACTTCATTATGACCATCAAGCGGCTTTTCTTTGGCAGACAGGCTAATGACTCCGGTGATTATATGTGGGTGGTGACCAGTAGGAGCTGATCTGAGTCTAATTAGTTTGGGCAGGCTGACCTTATCCTGAACAGAGAGATCTGACAGCTCCATCTTTCCTATGACACCATTACTGCTGCCTGGCTAACTGGGTGACAACAAGGAATCGGGTGGTGTGGGGAGAGGGGTCTAGGGGGCGGCGGCGAGGGGCTGCGCAATTGTCTTGAGTGACAAGGAGAGACTGGGCCTCAAGTGTTAGACAGTGTGTGTTTGCGTTAACATGTGGCACCGCCATATGCTGGCCGGTTCAGCCGCTGGCTGAATTTGCTATTCCTCTTTTGATGACATATTTCCCTTGCTTGACAAACGCAAGCGTTGATGGCTTCTGACCTCCTCCTGAAGGACTTGTGAGGAGAAACATATGGTGCTTCCCCACAACACGGTGCCGGCTGTACTGTATTCCACTGTACTTTTTTGTTATTCTGTTAGCAATGGAGTATCTGGCAGCTGGTACCACTTTTTTCAGTATCTGCTGTCCTGGGGTTCCAAAATAGGCATATTATGGTATCATGAGGGACTAAAAGGTGATGTGAAAACACTGCAAACAGCATCCTCACAGCATCATTGCGTCATCGCTGCACAGTGCAAAACCGTGCTGGCCATTTTTGTTTATTATAACAGCGGTGGTTTGAATTTTTTTTATTTTTTTTTAATGAGGATTTCCTAAACTCTTGTGTGTTTTTCTGCAGTGTTTTGTCCTGCAGTCTCTTCCGGAGCTTCCTGTGGAAAATCGTCGCCATGACGACCAGTCAAAACTGACAGTAATATCCTCAATTGGGAAACGACTCCCAGAGAAGCGCCAAATTACCAAAGGTGAGTAGAGTGGCGCCGGTGCCATGGAGTGGAAGAGCGCCGATAGACAAACGGAGCGTCTGAGGAGGACTTACCCTCCTCATCGATCCACTTCATGGTGAAGAGCTGGTCGTTGTCCATGGAGCACATGTCCCTCACCTCCCCGTACAGAACCTCATACGAGATGGATGGCTCGAAATGAGTGATCATGATGTCCCTGCAGAGGAGACAGAGAAGTATTTTACTTTAATTGTGCTGTAACCACCAAAAAAAAATAAAAAATAAAGAAAACAAAACACACAACTGCAACCATTGCATTGGAACATGAAATTTAATAGATCAAACAACTATAAGATTAATCAATAAAATTCAATTTTATCCCTGCATTACTGGTGTAGGGGGAAAAAAATGCGAGGTGAAAATTACTTGTTTTTCCACCAGAAAAAAAAAACGGATCGTAGTCACAGTTTCGTTGCGAGAGAATGTTTGGTACTGAGGTAATTGGCCAAATAATTAATTGACTGATCATTTCAGAGCCACTGTTGCCTAAACATGGTAAATTTAACATTACTCGGTGGATCTAATCGCCCCCCCCCCCCCCCCCCCCCCCCCCCCCCCCCCCACTTCCCTTCCCTCCTTTCTCTCCTTTAGAGACACACTCAAAGAAAAACTCCTGAGAACACCAGACTTTTGATGGAGAGAAAGGGGGCGGGAGGGCGTCCTTTTACCAAAAGCTGCTGCTGCTGTGTGAGTCACAGTCTCGCAGTCTGTCACTTGTGCGAGCATCCATCTGTGCAGCTCGACTGTGGGTGTGAGAGGAGAAAAAAAAAAAAGAAGAAGAAGAAGAAAAAAACTAGAGAAAGAAAACACTGACAAACCGTGAGGGCGGAAGGGAAAGACCCACATACTAAAACAGAACGGAGCGCAGGAAAGAGTGGTTGTGGTAGTATTCCCCGCAGAGGGGCTGAGGCTCACCGTCTGCCATCGCGCCTCACCACGAGCCCCCCCTCCCCCCGCCCCCCCCCTGGAATGATGTCAGCGATGCCGCGCTCGCCGTCTCTTAACCGACGAGCACGAGATCTGGCATCGGGTTTCACGCGTGGAGCCTCGTTTCTCAAAAGTTAAAGAGAGACAAAAACGCAGCTTCACAGCGAGGCACCGGTGGAGAGGTGACCGGCGGGCGCCTCGCCACTTTTTCGTCATTTTTCCGCTCGAGGACAGTGGCGCCCTCGGCGCAAGTGGTCGTCCTGGCAACGTGGCGCGAAAGTGCTGCTCCTCGGCGCAACGTGGAAACGCGCAGAGCGGCGCCGGGAGAGACAATAGGAAGAAGAAGACGAAAGACAGAAACAATGGATGATAGGCGGAATGTTTTTTTTTTTTAAATTCTCGCTGCATTTTTCCTGAAGCAAAACCGAAGTAGAGTAGCGCCGGTGTCATGCCGCGTGGGGGGGGGGGGCATGAGAGCGTCCGTCTGTCTGCGGAGACAATCATCCATCCCTCATCATCCCCTCTGCTGTTTACAACCTAAAGATGGGGGATGGAGATGGTACACACATAGGCTTTTACGACTCTGCAGGCGACACGGGTCTGAGCCCGGGCGTCTATATGTGTGGTCGGGCAATAATGGGAGAAGCGGAATGGGTGATCACAGGGGGAGAGGGGCAAAAAGGCGGCGTGGGGGGTGGGTGGGTGCATTAGTTATAAAGAGGGAATAACATGTAACGGGGGTCCCACCAAGCGGGGGAGCAACCTGCTAGGACAAAGACCTTTTGCTCCCTTTACCGCCATCTTCAAATATGGACCCAGTTCTTCATTAACTTGAGAGCTTTATAGCAGGGTGGTAAAAAAAAAAAAAAAAAAAGAATACGTGGCATAAACGACACGTTCTTTCTAGTAAATATGATGCTCAAGGTCAAGGGCAGTGTAGAAGTGCGCAAAGGTCGCCGTAGGGGTCGGTCCTTGCCAGCACTGACGCACCCAAATAAGGCAAGACTCTGATTGACTGGCTGATAACTCTTTTTTTTTTTTTTTTTTTTGAGCATCTGTTGTAGATCAGGAGTCCACAGCTTCCTCAGAAGAGATATTCATCTGTTAGGACTTGAGGGGAGGGTGGGGGAATCACATCAAGAATGAATACAGCGTTCGAGCAATTAACTGACACAAATCTCAGACCGGTGCCTAGTCCTCCTCCTCCTCCTCCTCCTCTTCCTCCTCCCACTCTGCCTTTATTTTCTCACCCTCTTCCTCCTGCTGGTGTTAATCATTTTCCTGTGCGGGGTGGAGGATGGAGGTGGGGGGCTGCGTGCCACCTCTCTGGCAACTACATGCCGACAACCTAATGGCGCTTTTCCGCTACATGGTACCGGCTCTACTCTACTCGCCTTTGGTGTTGGGTACTTTTCTGGGGGAGGTCATTCTCCGTTCATGGACAGCACCATCCTAGTGTAGCTGGTCGTCATAGCGAAGCGTCTTCAACGTGACGTGGAAATGTGCAGAGCGGCACAGAGAGAAACAATAAGAAGAGGAAGAAGAGAGAAACAAATGGACAATAACGTCCGAATGTTGCTCCTGCGCGTTGATGGCGCAATGATGCTGTGACGATGATCTCTGACCAATCAGTGCTGCTGTGCTTTCAGGTCACCTTTTGGTACCTGGTAGCGCCTACTTTTAGTACCCCTGGGGAGCAGGTACTAAAAAAGTGAAACCTGGTACCGCTTACTTTTTTCCCCCTAAATCGAAAACCAAAAAAGTGAGAAGAGTAGAGCCGGTATCACGCAGTGGAAGAGTGTATTATGTCTCTCGGCCGGGGCCAGCACGGCAGCTACACTTCCTCCTAAAGCCCTGATAACAGAGCGCACTCACAAAAACAAAACATAACACTGGCGTTTCCCACGCTGGCCGGACAGGATGCGGTGCCAGCAGGTGATATCAACTGTGTCACGTGTAACCGGACCCGAGCTGGGGCTGATCATTAAACACTGGGTGTCCACACGGCGGTTAAAGTTTAGCCACGTTTCAAGTGTCTGAGACGGCATCCTCTGGAACACGGACGCGGGCCGAGCTAATGGCTACGGCTTCCACTCGTGCGATTGTTATGGACGGAACAATCGCGATAAGCGGTGCTGACAAAACTAGCATGTTAATGTTTGCGTTGACAGGTTAGCTTTTTTTTTTTTTTTTAATGCTTTAAAAAAAGATTCTCACTATTAACACAGCCGCGAAAATAAAAAAAAAAATCACTGGAAGAAAGACACAGTTGCTAGTGAGTGACCTATGAGGACCGACGGCCAAAAAAACAACAGAAGAAGAAACTTATAACCAACGACGCCCACCTACCCCGAAACCATTTCGGTTGAGGATTGATAAGGACGAGGTTGAAGTCTCAGGCAGAAAGTTTAGCGTTAAAAAGTCGCCTGACAGCTCAGATTTAAGTGAACCGCACAGTTTGCGAAGCCACATTTAGCCACCACAGAAGAAGTAACTCGGCTCGACATGCTACATCACAGGACCGCGATGTGCGGCGAAGCAACGCTCCGCCTGATTGGCTCGCTGGAAAAACTGCCGACCAATTAACACGGAAGAAGATGACGGGCTGAGAGAAATCATTTCGGATTTGAAAAATATGAATACGTTTAAATATCCATGATTACAAGCTGAAGAAAGAAAAAAAAGCGGTTAATCACAAGATATTCTGCCATTAATTAGTTTTGTTTTTTGTTAATAATCGACAGCGCTATTAAGTGACCGCCACGCAGAAATGCCATGTTTTCAAACACGATATTTCATCTCTAAAAAGTAATGCCTTTAATTTTTGTGTTGACTGCAAGAGAAAGATAAACAAGAAATGTTGGCAAACTACAACTGGCAATTGACATTTACACACCAGACAGTTCTCATAGATAATTATGAAAATTATGAGGCGCAGCCCTTTTGCAATCTCAGCGCCACTGAAAAGTCAGGCTCTACAAACACAGAGTGGCGGAACGAAACTGATCGGATTTTAAATCGATACCAATTCAGCTATCAATTACTCACCGATTATTTCCTCTGTGGAAAAAAAAAAGTATATATTTGTATAACATGCCACATTGTTAATTTTTGATCCAGCCCGACATTCACTAATATATTCACCTGAAAAGGACCTTGAAATCGTGAAGATCTAGCACGAGCCTGAGAAAGACAAAGGAGGCCGGGATTCCTCCGGGTTACTAAGGCTGAGGGACTGGGAGCTCATCAGTGGTGGATAACAGGAAGGAAGTGGCATTCCACACAAAACCGGGCATTCCTCTGTGCTGTACAGTCCTACGGAATATAGCTAAATTATGGGGGGAGGAGGAGGGGGAGGAGATGGGCCTGACTGCTGGCCCGTGCCCCTGGCGTCTTAACCGCCCGTGAGTAAGACTCCGCCGCCCCATCTGCCCAGCGTGAAGCCATTCGTCACCAGTGAGCGCTCAAGCAAGGAGAAGGGTCAGAGTGTCTCTCCAGGCCTCCACGAGCACCCCGGACCATCCATCTCTCTGTCACGGCTGCCATGCATAGGCGTGCCCTCCTCCCTCTCCTTCCCGCACACCTTTGCACTAACCACATGCTCGGATAGCCGCGTTCGCACAACGGTGGGAACGCGCGCAGTGGAGTTTGGAAGTGTGGGGAGCCGGAAAACAAAAAAAAAAAAAAAAAAACGTCCACCAGACCAAACAAAAGACTAGAGGAAGAAGAAGGAAAAAAAAAAAAAAAAAAAAACTTCAGCGAGGTCTGGGTGTGTGGAACACTGAGTGCATGATGCGCCGGTCTCCAGGCAACACAGCCCACCTGCGGTACTAACCAGGAGGGAGCCTCGCCGCTCGCAGCGGAGCGGCGTCCACGTGGCTTGCTCCTGTGGAGCCCGAGGACAAGGTCACCGGCGTCAACCGGCTGGCCGAGGCACGCACAACATACCGCATACGCGTCCGCCGCCACCGAGGGCCCGGGATTCAGAGTTGCAGAGAAGATTTCGGGGCGGCGGGGGGGGGGGTGATGACTTCGTGGCTCGGTGCCTCAGGGCTTTTCAGACTAAATGGAAAGATGAGGGAAGCTTCCCATAATCTAAACAAAGACCAGCCTCGGAGCGCTGATGCAGATGGAAGGGTCTTTGAAAAGGAGCGCCTCCCCTCAAAAGGGGGAAAACCACTTTGCCAAGCGAGCCAGCGTAATCTCAATTTCCTGCCAAACAACATGCCTCGCACAGGAACCCTTAAGGTGAGCCGGCGCATAATAAAGCTTGTGTTAGTCAGTGTTGGAAACTCCGCAAAAGAATACTTTTCTGGCCTGACATGGTAACACTGGCATACCAAAAAAGACCCCCTCCACCCCGCCACCCACCCAAGAGGACCAGTTTTTCATAGCCCAGCTTCTTACATGTTAAAATTCTGGTTGTTTAAGTTGTTATTTCAAGACACTAATTAGTAAAGAATAGACGAAAAGCATTGGAAGGGTTTTACGCTGAAACTGAGCAACCTAAAATAACCACAGAGGGTGAAAAAACATGCTCAGTCAGGGTTACACGAACTAAGGTGGAGGAAAAATAAAGCCAAGTACAACTATGTAAAAATCAAGATACTGTGTGATAAAGAAAATTTAAACTGCGCAGCTAAGACTTAATGTAATTAACATTTCAGCCATTTTGTCTCCATTAGGGATGTAAATGATTCATCATTAAGAATTCAACTGATTTAAAATGTATGAACTGACAACGTACATCTAGGTCCCGTTTCTCCATAGATTGCATATAATAAATATATCAACTTTTAAACTTCATCATTGTAGCTACAAAAAAAACTACTATAAATACACATATGCCAATCAAGCATAACATTATGACCACTGCATGTTTACCACAGAATTGATGCACCAGCCCTGCAATAAACTCTTCCTTCAAGGAAGTTTTATATTGATTTATTGTATTGAATCTGTTTGAGAGAAGTGTTGACATATCTTTATTTTTTATTGGGACTGTAGTTCGTGATGCTGTTGAACTGTACTGAGGTTTACAGTATATAGACCAAAGACGAGGTCAATAGTGACGCCAAAAAAAAAACAAAAAAAAAAACGTTCCAGCTTGGAAGCATTACGCTGAAAAAGACGACAGTGTTTGCTGTAAATATTGCGACACCATGCGAAAATACTACCCTGGTACACCGTTACTCTTATATTACTTCAAACGTCAGCACCTGCCGGCTGCGGCGCATCTCACCTCGGCGTTGGCTCGGAGGAGCTCGGAGTGCATGTGCACGCAGAGGTCACGACTCGGATGATTTACTTGATGGCGGAGAAGGATATGATGGCGATAAACGCGGTGCGCGGTGAGGGGTTTCACGGGCCCCTGAGCCCACGGCGGACCAGGCGGTCGCACCGCCCCTCAAAGAGGCACAATTACGAGCCGCTAAAAGACAAGCTCAAGGTGCGGCTATGCTCCCGGGTGACGGGGTGCTATAACCGCTGACTGTGGGACCGCCTTAATTACACAATTACATCACCGTTACGTGCCACTGCGGTCACCTACACCGTTTTGGGATTCTGCTCATTTCCACCGTTTGGGCCTTATTAGCCCCACAAATGTACCGTCATAACCGAATAAAATCCAAACTGAGAAAAAGGGGTGTTTTGTAACTTATTAACAATTCGTCAACTAGTGTTTATTAAAAGGTGTTCAGCTGACACGTAAAGCAAATGCATGAAATGTGCAAACCTCGTCTCTGTAGGCAACTTTTAAAATGTCACCCAGGGAGAAACTGGGGTGACCCGCATCAATATCAGGGCTGACACAGGCAATTTTTTATGTATTATATCAGCTATATGAAGCCTGTCATTTATTTCAGCTGTCAAACATACAAATTGCTTTATTAACCTTAATGTACACCTATAGTGGGAAATGCATGACTGAGCAGCATAATTATGCATCCATAAAATCCCGCAATAAAAAAAAAAAGAGGGGAAAAAAAAAATCATGAAATATATTTAAAAACGTACATCAGCTTCAAATTAAACCCGGCAGAGGCAGATCATCAAATTTAAAGAGCCATATCGCGACGTCGGGCCAAAAGCTGGGAAATAAATAGCACATTCATAAGATTTACACAACAGGAAATCGATGCAAAACTGACTGTCGGGGCATTTGCGGAGGGCACGCTTCCGTCCCACTGCAAACAGCGGCGGTACCGGCGCTGCTCAGAATAGCTGCTCTTACACTCTAAGCCCCCGTCGGCTGCGTGGAACGTCATCGCCGGCATCATTGTCGGTCATTCGTCATGCGGTCGGTGGCTTTTCAACCGCCGGTCCAGTCTGTCCGAGAGAGGGGAAAGGGAGGACGAGCCGGTGACAGGCTGAGGCTGCTACAGGCTGACACCGGGCTGCCGACGCCGGCGCTGGCCGGCAGCGCCACAATCATAACGAGTGGACTCGGGGGAAAAAAAAAAAAAAAGATAAATAAAGAGAAATAAAACACTGTTTGACGGTGTGGAGCTTGAAACACTGCCAGGAGGGGAAAAGAAATGTAAAGATTTTATTTTGCTAATTGGATTTTTTTTTTTTTTTTTTTTTGAAGTTTGAAGGCTGTTACAAACCGTCCAGACGCTCCTCCAACAAAACAGTTGAACTCATCCCTCCATCAGCTGACTTCACTGATGAGTAATGATATACAGTGAAGTCTACCAAATATTCTTAGTGATTCTTTTGTTGTTTAAATTGGGATTAAGTGGATCCAATTAGGGCTGGGCGATAAAGCGATCGTAATCCCAGATTGTGATTAAATGTGCGTCACGAAAGATGACGCGATTTTTGACAGTTTCACTTGCTGCCGATGGGTACGATGGCGCAGATGCGGCGGCAGGGGCGCGCAGGACAGCGGGCGAAAGCACACGCCCAGTTTCTGCCGTAAAAACCCGGCCGTGGAGCCACCGTCAGCGCAGGAGGAGGAGGAGGAGGAGGAGGAGGAGGAGCAGGGCCGAGGGGCAAGAAAGCGAATGTGAAAGTGAGCTGTCGCAGAAGTTGCCCATAAAAGTCAGCTACGCGGAAGTGGTTTGGCCTAAATCTAAAAAAGCGACAAAGCAGTCTGCGAAAAAACCCGGTTAGTACAATCCCAGCAACCACGCTGCAAGTATGGAAATGCGGACCCATCTGCTACCGGCTGCTGTGCCGGCAGGGCTGCAACCATAACAGCAATCGCCGCTGCCCCGTACGAGAGGCCATGCAAAAAGGCACGCAGATATCACAACTGCAGCGTTATGAAATCAGGCGCCAG
Organism: Dactylopterus volitans; assembly: GCA_901007715.1. NCBI lineage: Eukaryota > Metazoa > Chordata > Actinopteri > Syngnathiformes > Dactylopteridae > Dactylopterus > Dactylopterus volitans. Next base: position 15,256 of record CAAKHG010020575.1, read on the forward strand.
CCAACCAGCCACAACATTAAAACCACAGGAGATTCACCATAGCATGTAACGCAACAGCCCTGCAATTAATTCTCCTCTCAGGAGGAGGTTCATGTCGAATTGTTACTGAATGTGTTTTGAGAGTGGTGCTGACATATTTGACTGATTGTTATTTGTGATGCGGTTGTACTGAGAGGTGTCCCTTAGAATTTTGGTCATCCCACACGCAAGCATGAAGGTGCCGAATTATTAGGAACGCCTCTCAGTGCAAACCGGTACAGT
>CAAKHG010020576.1:0-18626 GCA_901007715.1 Dactylopterus volitans
TGAACGCCGCAACCTTCGCAGCTCGGTGAATGGCGGCGAGGTGCATCGTGGGTAATGTAGGTTGTGAGGGAGGAGAAAAAAAAATTGTGTGGAATTAAAAACGTGGTCATAATCAAAATGTGGCTCTGCGGCAGGGGGACATTCTTAAAAATGTTTTTTTTTTTTTTGTGGAAGTTGAAGTAAAATATAACAAAAAATAGTAAAAGTACTCACTTTTTTTGGGACATCACATTTGTGTGCTACTGCTACTGTAGCGGATGATTGTATCATTTTATAGGTTTATTCCACCCAAATATGACTGTCTGTCGGATGGCTGCCGTCTAATACTTAACGGGTTATCAAACATTATGAAAAAAAACCCCATATAATTAAAAATGTGTTAATTGCTAGTTAAGCTGGGATGGCTTTGGCCCGCTAGGTCGGCCCCTGTGTAAGAGACCGCTGGGATGGCGGAAGCACTGCAATGCAAGGTTGACATGTCAAATAAAATGGATCGCGTGTGTGTGTTTGTGTGTGTGTGTGCGTGTGTGTATGTGTGTTGGAGGGGGACGAGACCTGAGCAAATGCTAAATGCCATTTGATGTTTTTTTTTAATGCCCGGTTGCAGGTTTGGCCGTAAGCCGATGCTGCTGGTTGCGCTGGTCGCCTCCACCATGCTGGGCGTCATCTCCGCCTTCTCTACCTCCTACGTCATGTTTGCCATCTCCAGAGCGCTCTGTGGGGTGGCGCTCTGCGGCATCTCCATCATCGGCGTGGTCCTCGGTAAGAAAAACCACAAACATCTTACAAAGCCAAAAATCCTAGAACCTTCAGCTGTCGGGCTCCTCTCCTGTGAAAACCATCTTCCATGATTGGTGCAGACACCCTCTCTAAAGTTAAGAGTAGGCTTAAAACCAAGCTTATAGTTAGGCCTGGCTCGGGCTCACCTTGGACCCGCCCCTCGTTATGCTGCTATGGGTCTAGACTGCCGGGGGACCATGATGCACTGGGCCCCTGTCGTGCATGTAACTGACTCAACTTCTGTTTCGGAGCTCTGCTCTGGTCTTCACTTGACTTGATGATGGAGTGCCAACCAGTTTTAGTGTCTTGCTCGATGACACTTTGACATGGCTTAACAGGGCCAAAAACCAAATCCATAACCTTCTAAACTTTCTAAACCCTTCCTCCAACTAGTTTCCCTGGTTGTTCAATACATTTTCTTTCCTTGTCAATAAAAGAGGTGCGTTTGCTGATTTTACCTGCTCAGGCATCGAGTGGACGGACGTGAAGCATCGGACCTTCAGCGGCACCATCATGAGTTTGTCGTGGAGCGTGGGCAGCATGCTCCTCGCCCTCTTGGCGTACTTCATACGAGACTGGAGACACCTAATGCTGACGGTCACGGCGCCCTGCATCGTCGCCATCATCACCTGGTGGTAAGGCGCACGCGCGCGGCAGCCGCCTTTCGCCATGCTGTCGGCCAGAGCGTGCGTGAGTGTTGACGAGCGGCCCGTCTGCGTTCAGGTGGCTGCCTGAGTCGGCGCGGTGGCTGCTGGTCAACGGCAGAACGGACGAAGCCAAGAAGTATCTGGTTCAGTGCGCCAAGATCAACAAGGCTAACTCATCGAAACTGGACAATGAGGTACGGCCCACACCCCCGATCGGCTAGTGGTGGTGAACCCGGTTCACTTTATGGACTCGGGTTAGTCTGGGTTGCTCACTAAAGTGATCCGGTTCACTTGAGTCACATGAGTCAGTGTTGCCCCCCCGCCATGTCCCCCACCTCAATAAAAGACCAAAAATGAAATACGTAAAATGCAGAACAACAACAAACAAATAAAATACACGAAAACTGTGCAAATAAATTTTTTTAAATGGCTATATAAACAAAAACAACCAAACTTAACAAAAAATGCAAAATGTGCAAAAAGTATGTAACTATATACATAAATACAAAATTAATACAAAAATACAACAACTACTATGACTACTGCAAAGCGATTACCAGTGGCTGAACACACTGGCATTGCAACAAACAACTGAACCCAGACCCAAGGACTCATGATTCATGATTCAGTTCGAAGATTCGAATCATTAACCCTGGTGATTCAGTAACCGAGCAGCTCTACTATCAGCATCCACAATCAGTCAAACTAATTCTGATGTCAGCTAAGTAGGGGTGAGTCAGTCCTTCTGTCCTTCACCATCCCCCTTTTGCTTTTGGACTGATGTTGAGGGAATAACGATCAGTATTTTTCCCCTGTTTTGTAACTCTGAGAGCTAAAGTATTTTTTTTTGGCGACCTGGGTCATCAGATATTTGTGCTGCAGTGGCTGTCGCTCGAATCTCCAAAAAAGTTAAGGAACCGTGGAGACGTAAAAAGGTGAAATGCACATGAAAACATGAACCTTGCAGATTGCACATATAAAACAAAAACAAAACAACCTTTTGGGAAAGTTAAACACAATGCAGATATCAACAAGTTCGGCCTCGGGGTTCAACACTGGACAGCTAACGGATCATTAAAGACACTGATAGTCAGAGTATTCGGTCACTTTCGAATATACTGTTGTTTCAGACTCTGGGGAAGGTGACAGTTTCTGAGGTGGCTTTAAAGAGTCACTCTTACCTGGATCTGGTCAGGACTCCCCAGCTGAGGAAGATCACCCTCATCTCCGGGATGTTCTGGTACTGAGTCATGTTCTCAGCGCGAGCCTGGAGAGGTGAACGGAGCGCCGTGTGTTCCTCACCGTGTGGCTGTTTTTTTTGTTTTTTTTTTGTGGCGCCCACAGGTTCGCCGTGGCCTTCCTGTACTACGGGATCAGCTTCAAGATCTCAGGTTTCGGCGTCAGCATGTACCTCACGCAGTTCATCTACGGAGCCATCGAAGCGCCAGCCAAAATCCTGAGCTTCTTCGTCCTAGATTGGATCGGGCGGCGGAATAGCCAGGCATGGTTCCTGATCATAACTGGAGCTCTGATTGGAGTCAACACGGCCATACCTTTAGGTGACATGAACCCTCCAAACCCACACGCTTAAAACTATTCAGGACCATTTCTTGAATCTTCTGAGATGATGACGCTGCTGCAGCGAAAAGATCGACCTCGCGCGCACATCCTGCCTCTGATGAAAAAGATAGTTGTGTGTCGCGAACACATCTTTGATCATCTGATTGCAGAGTTCTCGGTGCTCCGCACATGCGTCGCCGTGGTGGCAAAGGGTTTCTCAGAGGCAGCTTTCACCACGGCGTTCCTCTACTCGGCTGAGCTTTACCCAACCGTCCTCAGGTAACTGATTGATTTCAGTCGGTGTGATATGTTGTCGTTAGCGCGTCGGCTTCCCGCCAGATTAGCAACAGCGTGTCTGCAGCGCGAGAGCGAAAGGCACACAGATCGACTTTTAAACGCAAACGTGGGGCTCCAGGTGAGGTTCAAACTGCGGGAGAGCCTGCAAGGTCCCTGAGGAACAGTAGCTCATTTGTCCGTTCATCCCGTCCGGGTCGGAGGTTTAGAATTGCAACAGTCGTAGAGATTGAAAGGACCGTCGGGTATGCCAGGAAAAATCATGGAGTCATGAAAGAACATCTGAACAACCGCTGCTCCTGAGTGTGAGAGAAATGTGGCACTTCTGAAACTTCCAAAACTTCTGCTTGCGCTGTTGGACAGGCAGTGCGGTTTGGGTTACAACTCCTGCCTCTGCCGGATCGGAAGCTCCCTGGCCCCTATGATCATGCTGCTGGAGGACGTCTGGCTTCCTCTGCCGCCGCTGATCTTCGCTGGGACGGGGATCCTCAGCGGCAGCCTGGTCTTCCTGCTCCCGGAGACGCGAAACGTCCGTCTGCCTGAGAACATCTTTGACGTGGAGGAGGGAAGGTAGCCTATCAATTTTTCGCGCTTTTCTTTGAATTCACATTTGACTTGATCAAATTCCCCATCTTCCCGGTCAAGATTCACCTCCAGGGCACAAAAACTGGTGTGACACTTTTTTTTTTATTTCGGAGTGGGGAAAAAAACAAGGTGTAGCAGATCTGACTTCTTAAGAAGGGCGAGCGGACCGGCACTTGTCACCCGAAAGGCTTCTTCAGTTTAAACTGACTGGTGGGGAGACCCCGTTAGGGGGTTCCCGGCACCTAGAGTTGCTAAGCTCGCCGGTGTACCCAGGGAGTTGTGAAGTATTGATGACCCACCCACCTCATGTGACTCTAACGACTCACATGGGTGAAGGGGAGAGTGGGTGCTGAGCTTTCCGGGGTCAGGAGGTCTCAAGACTGCATTGTGCTTGGCTGATAAGTGGCGTCTTTGGACACTTCCTCTCAAGGCTTTCAAGCGCAGTTTAAGGAAAGTCTTATATCTCTCTCAAACCATCAATCTTCTCCGTCCAGAAAGGGGCAATTGTTGTAATCAGCGGACACTAATTGACCACAAACAATGTGGTACTGAGATCTCTTCCCCAGACCTCTCGACTCCGAGTGTCACCGCGACTCACATGACCCCTCACGGCTCACATGATGGTCTGGACGGGCCAATGGCTGTCAGTGACTTTAACAACTCTGTAGGTATCCGCGATTCCATGAGAGGCTGAAAAAAATCAGGGACTGCCCCGCCACTCTCGTAGAACCCGGGAAGCCTTTCGGGTGATTGGTCCTTAAAAACAGAAAGTCCAGTTGACCCCCACCTAAACTCCAGTGACGACTGATGGTCGACGCACACATCCGACTTTCCTGAGTTTGCGTCCCGTCCTTCCTCGAACCCTCGATCACACCGGACTCACCGAGCACAGACGCCGTCGGGAGCCGGGGGCTGCTGCGACGCGCAGCGGCTGCTTTTACATTAGCAGCCTCAGAATCGGCCTCGAAAATGAAGTCGCAAGTATGATAAAGACAAAACTGCTTTGACCTGCCCGTAAAAGAACGTTGACACGTAAAAAATCGAGGTTTCGCTGCGACGGTGCGGCTCGGGTGTTCGATCCGGACGGTTCCACTCTCCGTGCTGCTGACTGACTTTTTCATATTTCGGTTTTTGCGCCTTTAGCGGTTGGGAAATATCTTGCTGTCAAAGGCAAGAAAGAGCTGACTCCATCTGCTTCCTTCTCCGGTTAGACACAGGCAGGGCGGCGCCAATGGAGATCGGAAGATTGAGCTGGTGAGCCTGAATCCCAAAGACACGGCGGCGCCGCTCGATTAGCCACCTGACCGCGCCGTTCGGGGCTCGCCGCCGACCTCTGGCTGCACGCCGCCGTGGTGGATCGGCGCTGTCGCGTTCATTTGGACCTCAAAACACACGCGAGAGGAGAGGCGCCGTCACGTGTCCAGGACGCCGCAGGCATCCGGGATCTCGTTTCAGGAGCGCCTCCAGCGCCCTCGTCTCGCTGCTGCTGATATTCAGCTGTCAATCAAATGACTGTAAGCAGTTCCTGGTGATTTGTGGCTGTGAGAAAAAACAGGCACGACTGTCAAAAATTAAGATTATGCTGATGAAATTATTTGTTTGTCTTTTGTTTCTTTCTCTTTTTATGTAAAAAAAAAATGAAAAATCTCTAATTCTGTTCCTGCCAATCTTTTGATGGGAGTTTTCCTCTTTTTTGACATTTTTCTGATCATTATTGTCATTTTCTTCTATCATACATTGCTTGGCTTGATTTTTTTTTTTGTTTTATCATAAAAATGGAGTGATTTAGAAATGTGTCGTTTTTGATTTTCCGCATCGTGTTAAGTGCTTTGTTTAAAAAAAAAACCCCCAAAACTCTGCTTTTCTAAGACAGTTTCTTAAATGTAACTTTGTCTTAATGATTAAATTAATTTAAAATCTTAATGCATCTTCTGCTTTGTTTTTGTTGTATATATATATATATATATATAATGAAACTCACCGTCTGTGTTTTTCATATGCTGATGCATTATCAACACTGAGTCTGGACTTATTGGTGAGTTATGGAGACATCTTGTGTCCAGTTTCACCTTTTTTTATGTCAACACTGTTTTTTATAAGTTCAGATGTTCGGTTTTTTTTTTATTGTTTTTTTTTTTTTACATGGAGATGATGTAGTAAGTTTTTAAGAATTTATTATTCCAAACATGCAATGTCCCTTCCCAGCAGTTGCCCAGATGTGCAGCTTTTTAAGACCCCAAAGTTTAAATTCACGCTACAAACATACAGTCAGGTCTTTGTTTTTATGTTCTTATATGTTCAAGGGTGAACTGATAACGTGTCAGGGGTCAGAGGTCAAGTCAGTGTGGCCTCAAGCCCATCCCTGTTTTATGAACGCATAATCTAATAAAAACCTGCGGGGAAAAGGCTCCAGCTATGGCACAAACGTCAGCTGGAGCTCAAGGATGACAAACAGGTTTTTCTCGGCCATAACTCTTGATAATACGCAGATTATGAAAAACCTCTGCGCAAATCTGTAAAAGGATAAAATCACATGACAGGACATTTTATATCCAAAAAGTTGATGGTCAACGTCTCTGAGACTTTTCCCCGTTCTCATCAGTATTTATGGGATGCCGGCAGGGTATCCCTTCATTTTTGGCACATTTTTGTGCTCCCACTCGGATGCATTTTGGCCGACCAAAATATTAGGGACACCTCTCACTGTACCCCAGTACAGTTCAACAGCGTCACAAATTACAGTCCCAATAACGATCATTCAAAAATGTCTCGCGACATATCTCAAATACATATAAATATATATAAATATCAGAATATAAATATCAAATACATTAAGCATAAAACTCCTCCTGAAGGGAGAATTGATTATTGCGTTATATTCTGTGATAACCATGCTTTTAATGTTTTAATGGTTTTAATGTTATTGGTGTATGTCAGTTGGGGTTTAAGAAAGAACTGGTCTGAGTTTGGTGGTCAAAGGTCAGAGGTCAACGGCCAAATACATGATGCGATGACGTTTTTCTACTCCAGATACATCGAACACAACCCATTCCAAGTCAAAAATAAATTTCCTGCCTCAGTCCCACCCAGTTTATTCTTCTCCCATCTTCCTCTCACAGGGTTTGTTGACGGACCTTAACATCTCGCAGGTGGACACCAGCCGTGCTCCCAGTGAGCCCGCCGCAGCAGCGTTAGCGCGCGTTGGCGCCGTTACGGGTCCCCGGCATGTCACATCACCCACAGGCGCGTCTGCTTGTGCCCGGCTCGCAACAAGATGCCTCACTTCCAGAGATAAACTGGCACCTTCGACTGAGATCTCCCGGAAACGTCGTTGGGTTGAGAACCCAAGTGGTCTTTCCAGTGGAATCGCGGTGACCAGCGCCCGAACGCAGCACAGAGCAAGACACTCGGCTCCGTTAAGCCGCCACGCTGGCCACGTTTTTTTTTTTTTTTTTGTCTATGCATATTCACAGAACCCAAACATGCCGCTCACATGCGGGGCACATGATCGACCACCCACGGCCCTCTTGCATTGACCGCACGCCATCGTCCACAACGTGCGCAGGAGACTGAGCCAGGCTGAGAGATTAACGCAGGATTCCCAAGTGCTCTATACCAACATAAAGGGGCCATTATCTTAATTCGCCTAAAGGCCGAATGCCAAAACGCGTCAGAGTTTTGAAAGGTTTAATATGGCCATGCCACGCCAATAAAGGCGCTGACATTGATTTAGAATGGAGGGCTGTCGGGCTTTCTTAAATTTTTCATGTCTGCAATTATCAATTACCCCAGCACGTTGAATAAACCGGGACGGCGCTCCCGGGCAGGCAGTTTTTGTAGGCATCATTGTGGGGCTACAGGCGACCCTCCTTGTTCGGATGGAGGCGGCCCTTCGCTCAGCAGAGCAGGCGATCCGCTCTGTGGGAGCGTTTTGGTTTTGCCGGCGGTGAGAAATCAGATGAGGAGCAAAATTAGAAACACTTGATTAATTTCTCGCCCCGTCAAAATTGACTACAACTCACAGGTGATATTTAATTTTTTTTTTTCTTTTTTTTTTGCCTTTGCTTCCTCAAAAACTGATGTTTCCTGGTGAGCAGGCTCACGTCGCAGCGACTGGGGGCCACTGCGAAGGCCGTTTAATTCCAATTTGCTCTCATGGTTCCAATTATGTAAACAACAAATCTAACGACCCCTGGACGAGAGCTCGCGCGGGGCACAACCGCCAAACGCAGCTCCGGGCGAGCAGACGCTTGCAACGGGGGCGTCCTTGTGACAGGCGTCGTTTGTTCAGACCGGCTGGAGGATCTCAGGCTGCGGGGATAAAATCTTAGATAGAGACGGGAGCCTGGTCATTCAAGGCCATAAAAAGCATGCCATTGAAATCTTAAAATGAAGTGTGAAACACGTGGGAAGCCAGCGCAGGACTTGAAAGGGTCGGGCTTACATCACCGAGCGTTTAGCTCGGGTTCTCGCAGAACAGAGAGTAATCCTGTGGCGCTTTTGTCCAGTCCAGCAAAGATGACAGCGCCACCTCAGTTAGCCGGGTTTCATCTGTACAACATCATTATGAATACACATGAAATGTCCAGGGGGTAGGGTGTGTAAAATTAATAGTGTGGGGGGCCCCAAAATGGAGCCCTGGGGGGCACCAGAAAGGAGGTGAGCAAGTTCAGCTCCACATCCCAGATACCATCAAATACTTGGCTGATCCCCACTTGATATAAACTTGAGCCAAACCATATATTTTGTATATTTAACATACTTAATGTTTCACTTCCCATGACGCCCGCTTTAGGCCGAGTATGACGTAAGAACGCTGCGCTCAGCTGATCCTCAAGCCAGGGCTGCGAAATGTCCTGACTCACAGTTGCCAGCTGAGATTAAACTGCATAACAGCTGTTCCACGGTTCCGTTCTGGCTCTAAGTGAAAGACAGCATGGCGGCAGAAGTGACGTTTAGTGCCGCACCGGTCCGCCGCCGTCTGCAAATATCGGGAAAAACCCATCTGAAAACTCGCGCGCGAATGATTCGCTGTCTAAATCTGAAAGGAGAAAAACAAAAGTCGGAGCGGCGGCAGCAGCACAAATATAGAACAAGCCAAGTGACATTCCAAAACTATTAGGATTATTAGATTATTTCACAACCTCTGAGATTGTTGCAAGTTGGTAACGTAACATGAATGAAAACTGGAACCTCTTGGGACTTTCTAATCATCAATGACAGGGGCACTTCTGTAACAGATTCATGTAAAAGGTGTTATACTGATTTTATTTATATCCATTTTTGAGTTCGTAACACTATAACATGCATCTCAAGATAGCAGCATATGCTGTATATGTTTTTTTTCTGGTTTTATTGATTTAAAAAAAAAAAACCTATACTATCTTCATCTTCAAAAAACTTTACACAATATCTAACAGTCAAAGATCCAAGTCTGGAGGCGTCTGGCATCACGAAGCCATCAGGGTCTGAATCGCAGTTACGCATTATGATGGCGCCATATAACCCGACGGGCTCTCAATCGCTGATGTACTCATTATTTTGATTAAAACAAAACAAAAAAAAACATTTTACTGAACACCACCATTGGAGTTGGAGCAATGAATTTTTACTTTTTTTTATTTTTTATTTGATGGAGGGGGAGCGGGTGCAGGTGACATGTTGGCTGAGGGGTCTAACGAGGCCCGACATGGATGGATGAAGCGTTGGTTAGTGTAAGCCCCCCCATACCCTCCCTCGGAAGCCACCCGGGCGAGGCTCTCAAGCCAGATTCCCAAATGAGCGCCGAAACATTCCCTCTGGTCGCCCTGGCCAGAAACACTTCATAATGCAGTTATAAAGTTTATTTTAGGCTTCATTTGTCAAATTAGATCAGAAGGCAGAGGCAGGGTCGGGAGACAGAGGGAGATCTTTGGATGAAGGGGCCTGCAACTTGGAAAAAGTTTGACTTGATTTGCTCAATTTGGACAACTGAGGCCTCAAATGAGCCGTTTCCTGTCATGTATGATAACATAATCGGACTTAATAGCGTCAACAGCGTTTGTCAGGACTCGGCTGAGTCTCCCACTGACTTGAAGATCCTCCAGCAGTGTTTCATCCAGGAAATGATTAAAATGTTGATTCACTATTAATATATAAAAAATACATATATTTTTGATGCCGAGTGATGATTTCCAGAATCAATCAGAACTAATCGTGTACCTACATACAAATCACGCGAAAACCTCCAATATTTTAATCATCATTATTCGCTGATGTGCTAAAATTGCATCACTTTTCACCGTTTCATCCTTTCAGCTTTTATAATCTTGATTGGTTGTTTTGATGATGGCGTCAAACGGGTCGAGGAGAGTGACGACGTTCCACGCAAACGCACAAAAAAATGTCAGAATCAGTAAGACACGGCTTCATAGAGGAGGTTTTGTTGAAATAGTTAGAATTAATAATCATCTGATGTCCTCGCATCTGCTTGTTATTGGATTACAGCGGGTGACAAACATCATCTCGTCTCTGCTCTAAGAAGCACTTTGCATTTCATCTCCACTTAATATAGGTTCTATTGATTTGCTTAGACATTTGATTTGTTTAGATATTATACTGTTCATATCGGGTCGACTTCTGTTTTGTAATATTGTTACATTTGTTTCATCTTGGCACTTCCCTCCTGCGTCTTAGATTTATTTATGCCGACATGGAGCAACCGTGACTGTGACCATAAAATTTCCTCCGGGATTAATAAAGTATTCTGATTCCGATCTCCCAAGTGTTTATAAGCAGGTTATGAACGCTAGATGTGGCCCGTCAGACTGGCTCACTTGCGCATCACGCCGCCGCCCGCACATCCGCCACGCCGACCACGCGCCCAGGCACGCGCCCGGCTACGCGCCCGGCTACGCGCCGCGGCGTCGGGCCGAGGGGTCCCCGACCTCCTGCAAGCATGAGCGAGTGAAAGTCGAAGCGGACGCTCGGCTTCGGCTCGGAGGCGGGTCGCTCACCTGCGTTCTGGTCGTGCTCCAAATAACAAAGCGTTCGCTTACCTCGCTGATGAACACACACACACACACGAGCGAGTGGCCAGGAGTGAGGAGAGCTATGAGAGGACCGCAGCACCAGGCTGACCCTGACCCCCCTCGCCCCCGATAGGACGCTCTCGCTTCATTCTCGGAATTCCCAAGATTTTCCAGGAAAAGCCACGACGTCCGTCAGTTAATCATAACGCGGCCTCTAGCCGACACTCGGGCGGTAGGTTGGCCGTCTCGTGGACTCAGGCTCATCTTCCTGACTCAGGCTCATCTAGTCTTCTCCTCTTCCTTACTCAGGCTCTTCACTGTTGGACCATCACCTGCAGATGGAACCCCCCACCCCACCTCAGACCTGCCTCATTGTGATGCTGGATCTGATCTGGACTGGTTCTCCCTCCGACACTCCTCGTTACTGGCATGATGAGAAAAGCCCACCTGAGATGTTTTCTACAGGGCCCCAAGGAGGGGCCGCCATCGAGAGCCGGGGTGCTTTTCCCTTCAGTGGAACAACGGAGCTTCAGGTTGTGCAGGGGCGTCAAACGGGGGCATCGCTCATGACTGGAGGCCTCGTCTGTGTGGTCCCGACCGGGTTTTTCTACAGGACGACGCTGCGGTTCCAGAGGAACAGCGTCACTCTCTTGGACCATCCTGCGTGCCCCCCTGATCCAAATCCAACTTAGAACATTTGGGGGGGGGTTTCCAAAAACGGACATCGGTTCCAGACAGCGGAGGCCCTCGGCGACGCCGTCTGCTCCTCTTGGAGCAACATTCCCACCAGCTTCCTGGAAACACTGGCATCAAACGCATTTTTTCTTAAGGTGATTAACAAGAATGGCGCGGCTGCTCATTACTGAGTCTCTTTTGGAAAATTGTATTTATATTTTAGGGGGTTTTTGGGTTGTTTTTTTTTTTTTTTTGAGCTGTCTTAAACTTTTAATCAGTTTAATTGTTATTTGCAATACACTGCTTACTCCAATTTTTTTTTTGTCTCACTCCCATTTCTTTTTTTTGCATTTTGAAGCTGTAGTTAGAACCTTCTTGAGATCCAAATGTAAATTTTCAACTGGTCTTAAAATTTGAATTTTGATGACATGTACATACACACACATTCATGATTTCTGATAATGTTACTGGGACTGCAATTATGTAATTTATGAAATAGTAAAACCTGTGCAATGACGCCTGCACACACACGTCTGTGCCTGCAAAATATGCGCAATTGGGCGACGTGGAATATGCACAAGCCCTTTAAAACTTTAGCACTTTAACAGTTAATGGTCACTTCATGCTGGTCCGTCACAAGGTTTATTTCCTGTCTATGCTGTGTACTGTATCTTTCATTCTTGTTGCTATTGCACCCTTCGCTTTTTTCACTGTTAGCGCACCTCCGTTTTAATGTTGACATCAACCTGATCGCTACAATCCTACATATTTATGTTTTGAGAGGCCCTTAATATTTCGGAACAATAGTGCATATGCATGGGATTAAATATTAGGGACACCTCCGAGTGTAACCCAGGAGTGTTCAACAACAGCACAAACTGCAGATAACTATCTATCTGACATTTATCAAAGACAATATTAATCTTTCGATAACACAATACAATATTGCCGACTTAATTTCCATGAAGCTGCATCATTTTTGTTCCATTTCATCATGATTTTGTTAACTTTGCTCTGAGCTGGAACTTTTTTTTTTTTCTTTTTTTTTTTTAGACCATCCATGATCAGATGAGATAGATACGCGTTCGACTCTTGAGCATTTCCTCCCCGCTAGTCGTCCTCATCTGTCCTGAGCTGCTCTGTGCTCCCCTGTAGACAGACAGCGGCATCTAGTGGACAGATGGCAGGACTGCACCAGCTGCTGCGGGCCAGACTGGTTCAGCTCGTCGCGCTGAGTCCTTAAGAAGCATCTTCCTCTTTGCCGTGAGACGAAACCGTGAACATGAAGGTTTAGTAGCACCCGTCTTACATAAGTCGGTGCAGCGTGACAAGGATTTACAGCGCAATACACGGATTCATTTATATGAAGCACAAATGTATGTTCCAAGCCTTCTCGATGATTCAGCGCCCACTCGTGTTTGCAGAAATGCCAGTGAGGTCGTGAGGGTGAGAAAAGCGACAAGAAGCCAACCGAGAAGAATCGTGGGGGACTGAAGTTGACCTATCTGGAAAACAGAAATCAACCTTATACAAAAAACAAAATAAATAAGAAAGCTGGTTTAATTAACATCACTAACAAAATAGAAAAAAAGCCAAACATGTAAAAATCATTCACACTCTGTTATCTAGGATGTCAAAAGGAGAATAATAGCGGCGCATTCATGTGGACACGATTAAAATACCAAAATCTACCGTTCGAGGTAATGCTGGGAAAGTTTAAACTCCTTTTCTACCTTTCAAATTTTCTAAAATATTAAGCCTTTCAAATGGTTTAATAGAAGATAATTATGTGTTGTACTTTTTTTTTTTGCTAGCTAACAGTTTCAGCTACAGAAACTACTTAAATAAATAAATAAATGTCTTTCCACCTGTTAAATATGATGTGCTTTTTTTTTTTAAGTTAAATTGTGATGTTGAAAATGAATGGACATGCTCGGACAAACGCATTGGCTAGCGTCAACTCATTCTTCTTTGATGCAGCTAATGCTAAGATCATCACCATGGCAACCACGCTTTGGTTTCAGATAATTTTATAGACTGTATGACATCATCACTGCTCATCATTGATATTCATGCTTTCTTCAACTGGGGCTCAAAGTAAATCTATTTGGTTTATTATATATTCTTTAGCTGAAAGGTGCCATAGCTAGGATCGCCATGGTAACAGTTTAGCATTAGCTGACATCAAAGCATGTCAGTTCATTTCAATGGTGATACATTTTGTGGGGGAGAAAAAAGTTTGATACAAGTTTTAAGGTTATAAAAAAAAGGTTGACCGGAATAATACATTTCCATAAAAAGCTGAACATTTCGATATGTCCGTGTAGAATCTCAATCATCCAGGTCAAAGTCATCCGAGGAACTCAAGCTGAAGGTGAGTGGACCTCTTTTGGGTTGTTTGAAGACAGTTCACTTCTCATGCAAGAGGCCTCCCCGGGTCTAAAAGGTCGGTGGGGAGTTCCAGGCCCTTAACCTCTTGTAGAGTCTTCGAGAGATGTTAGGTCGCCTGACAGTCGTTGACCCACCCGGGCCATTATTGGAATCGTTAGGGCCACATGAGTCGAGGTGAGAATGGGTGCTGACCCTACCTTTTAGACTCTGAGGAAGGCTATGGCAGAGGTAGAAGCAAGTGTGTTCAGTCTAGCTGAGGGCATCGCTGATCAAATTTTACGGGAAGGCCTTCAACACACTGGGGGTCTCCTCATAGATTGGACCAGAGATGCACTTGCCTCCTCCGTGTTGAGCCCGACGGCAGGTTGGCAGGCTTGAAGACGCACGCTTCAACAGAAGAGTGAGAGAGGAAAGTGGAAACACAAGCGCCTTATATGGAAATAGATGAATAGATGCTGGCCTTGGGAAAGGAAAACCCTTGTGAGCTAGTGTTAAAAACTGGCTGCCGCTAAATCTTTGATGGGGGCCAAGTTAAGCTCATGTACATCGGGGTCAATTGATGACCTCAGTCTCTATTGGCTGTATGACCTCATTGGGTCGTGGCACCAAAGCAGACTAGTTTGTATTGAGGGATAAACTCAAACTGGGTTTGGCGAGTGGACGCGGCAGGCAAGTGGCTTTGAAGGGAATTCAGGCAGTTGAGGCGCAATCAAGAACATAGACACATGGTTCTCTTACCAAACTGATCAGGAGAACCTGACTTTGAGTGCCTTTGACTTTGTTTAGTTCTTTTTTTTTGTCTCTGAGACCTCTGGTAGTTTTTGTCTTCCAAGTGAGCTTTTACCCACCACTGAAAATTCGCGATGATGGACCATGTGCCTGACGCAAGGACGAGGGACAACCAGACGAGGATGATCCACGAAAACATCACTAATGTGGAGAAACATTTTGGGCAGATGTGCCAGCTGTTTGCCGCCTATGTCCGAAAAACGGCCAAGTTACGCGACAAGGCCGACCTGCTGGTTCGGGAAATCAGCACGTACGCCGACGTGGTGACGCCCAACCTGAGGAGGGGTATGAAGCAGTTTGCCGAGCAGCTGGCCCTGATTCAGGACTACCACCAAGCTGAGGTGGAAAGACTGGAAGCCAAAGTCATTGAGCCGCTGAAAAGCTACGGAGCTGTTGTTAAACGTAAAAGGGATGACGTGAGGATGACTCAGAGCGCCAGAGACAGAGAAGCCAGACACTTAGCCGAGCTTGAGAGGACCCGGCAGAGAAACCCCGCAGACCGGCAAACCATTTGTCAGGCTGAAAATGAGCTCCGGAGGGCCACCATGGACGCCGCGTGGACCACCAGGCAACTGGAGGACACCATCGACGGGTTTGAGAAGCAAAAGATCCGCGACATCAAGAAGATATTTGGTGAGTTTGTGACAGTGGAAATGTCGTTCTACGTCAAGGCCCTGGAGGCGTACACTTTGGCCTACCAGAGCATCCAGAATGTGGACGAGGAGGAAGACCTGGAGGTGTTCAGGAGTTCGCTGCACCCGCCTGACTACCAGTCCTGCTTAGACATGGTGCAAGGCAATGCCAACCGCCCCCCGAGCTGGACGGGCTCCATGCTGAGTTCCTCGGGAGCCATGCAGCAGCAAAGAGGTCCTCTTCGGCAGTCGAGAAGAGAGGAGGACGAGGAGGATGACGACGAGGACGAAGATGAATCCGAAGAGGAGGACGAGGAGGACGAGGAGTACACAGATGAGGAAAATTAAACGATCTCTATGTAAAACAAGAGTCACGTCCAGCTGTGTGTTTTATGGTGTTGAACGGGGTGCCGTGTCATTGCCTAAACCCCCCACCCCACACCGGTGGGTCTGAGCAGCTCTGTAGTGACAAAAAGCAAAGCCCCCTATTCTAGCTCTACAACTGTTTAACCCAGTACATAGGTTTTCGTCTCGCCTTTATTAAACTGATCACACTTATCATTTATGCCTATTTTATCCAGCTTTTGCGTGCCTATGTATGATCCGTCCGTCCCATTCTTCCTGTAAGGACGGTCTTCGGAATTGGCTGAATGCCGACGCATTCTCGAGAAGGAACTGGTCGGATTTTGGCGGTCTAGAGGTCAAGGAGCCTCACCAAGCACGTTGACTTCCACATGACTATTTTTCGGGATGCCTGGAGGAAATTTCTTTCAATTTGGCACAAAGGTTGGGCCAGGTGGGTGGGGGCCAGGAGTCAAGGTCATTGTGAGATCAGAAAGCACGAATTCGGGCAGGAGTCACGCGCCGATTGCGACAAGAATTGGGAAAAATGTCCAATTTATTTATTTATGGTTTATTTGATTGGGACAGATACGGTACGATTTTTTTTTTAAACTGCTTTACAAAAAAGAAAAAAAAACTCCCTCGCCATGCTAGGATGGTGGAATAAAGCCCCATTATGAGTTGACAAGTCAGAATGGAAATAAAAAAAAAAATAGAAAATGCGTTGCCTGCAGAAAAATACTTTAAATAAGGCATCCATGTTCTCAAGGAGCTACATCTTAAGGGTAATACCTTTGAGTATTTATATTGAGCATAAACTTGAGCCCAAGTATAAGAAAGCAGAAATGTCCTTAATGAGCCGCGATGACGTCATGCAGTCGCGACATCGAAGCGAATATGCCGTGATGACGATGTCGTACAGTCGAGCTTAGCATTAGCCGCGAGAAGGCAGAAGTAGCTGCCATCGAGGCATGCCCATGTCCGCCAAAGCAGGAGGACGTTACTCCGCTCCACTCAGGCGGAATTAAACCCAACACCGACTGGTTAGATTGGTTGCTAGGCAATATAACAACGCAGCAACATGTTATGTTTTAGGCAAAGTGAATTATTCCAGTGTCTGATCGACCTGCGTTCGCCTATCTGATCTTTATTCTCAACGAGAGGTCGTACGTGGCAGGCGGTGCAGAGTCTTCTTCTATGGTTGTGGCTGAATTCAGCGCCGCTGCCACCTGGTCAGCTGGTCTTTGACCCATCACGCCGTCCAGTAGCTCCAAAGACGGACACGTGTCACCACGTCCAGCTCCGCCTTTGCCCGAGTCTTTCTTGCTGTCCCCATATTCCCTCTACAGGTTCTTGAGGTTATTATGCGTTCTGGTGTTGGGATGAACCAGCCTTCCTTCGCCGTGTCCTCCGCAGGTTTCGGAATATAAGTCGCCCTTCCTTGAGCTGTCCTCCAGCTTCACCCGGAATTCTGTCCAGATCGCCGGCAAACACCTGGCGAGGCCACTACTCTTTTGGTTCCAGCTGAGAACAGACCTCTCAGGTTCCGAACCAAGTCTTTTCCGGTTTGAACGTGCCGGCCGGTTCAAAGCTAAGTCCTGGAAGGGCCGCCGGAGAGACGAAGACAGCCGGAGTGTGTGGACGGGAAGACGTGGAGGCGGTTTGAGATGATGACCATCTGCAATAAACCCCGCCTAGCATGTAGGGTACGCAAACCGCCCAAATGGGGGCTCCGCTGCCCCCCTCGTCTTGCCGGCGCTCAAGACAGCAAGCCGTCCCTGTTCGGCACAGATCTGCCGACCCCCCGAAGGATCCAGGCTGTGTTTACTCCCGAGAGTCTAAACATGACAGAGACAAAAAAAAAAAAAAAAAGACGAAATAGGGGGAAGGGCGCCAAGGACAAAACGAAAGACTCGCTCGCAGCGGCCTGGGGAGCCGTCGCAAAACCGGGGCGAGCGGGTTTTTGACGGCTTTGACCGCGGGCTGCTGGCGGAAGGTCACAGCGAGCCGGCGTGGCCGATGCACATGTCACGGACGCGCACGTATGTCCTCAGACGTATAGGCGGCGTCACCGCCAGCTCCTTCACATCTTACATAACCCACGCGCCGACTCCGCCGCGTCTCTTAATGCGGTGGAGATGTTTTGCAGCGCGAGAGCGCGTCGGGAAATCCCAACGGGGAATTAAAAAAAAAAGGTGTAAGAACACAAGCTGAAAGTCTGCAATTTTTAAAAGGTGAGAGAAGCAAAGAAGATACGCTGAGAAGCAGTCGCGCTTTTGTCATCTGCATCCTCTTTGAATGCGAGAACGTTCAGCTTTTGAGGGACATTCATCCTTCCGTTCAACTTTTTTCAACCCGTCTTAAAATCCCAAACTTATCTTTTTTTTTCTCTGCGCCTAAAAGAAAACAAGAAACTCTGCAGCTGAAGTGAATTGAAACGCTTATTTTTCGTCGCTCTCTTTCGCGTCAACGTCTTCCTGCAGCAAATCGAGGTCTTCACCACGCCCACCGGCGGCGCGACTACTCTGCGTGAACGTGAATTCCCGTCAACATTCAAGACCGCTGCCACTTTGAATAACTCAGGCCGTCGCCGACTCTTGAGGCAAAGCCGACATCTTTTGCATTTACTCAGTCGCTTTCATGCTTCTGCTTGGCTTCTAATCTGCCGAGATAAGACTCGAATGCTTCAGCGGGACTGACTGTACTCCGCGAGCGGGCGCGCGTGTGTGCGTGCATGCGTGAGTGTGTGTGTGAGAATGGAGGCTTCATGTGCGGCATGAATCAGAGGCAACTGGGCTCAGTCATAACCCTCCGCCGTTGTGTTTATCGTAACGTGAGTTAAGCAGCAGCATGACTCATCCGTCCTCGCAAAATATTAAATCTGGCGTCTCGCCGTCTTTCTCGCCGCTGGCTACACAAAC
>CAAKHG010020577.1:3169-20492 GCA_901007715.1 Dactylopterus volitans
TCTCTCTTTTTTTTTTTATTAAAATTTTTTTTTTTTTTTTTTTTTTTTTCTCCTTTTTTTTTCTCAATTATTGCAGGTCAGACAATAAAAAAGACAAATCTGCTTAAAAAAAAAAAAACACAACTTCAAATGAGAGAAAAAGCATTAGTGCCAATATTTCTTAACACACAGTCAGCAGTATACCGAATGCACTCAAAAAAACAAAAAAAAAAACTTTTTGTATAGACCTTCTGTAATAGTAAGCAGCCTTGCCCACATTAATGACAGGCAGTTAACATGCACACACGCACGCACACGCCATCCTCACATTCTCTCGCAAACAACACACACACACACGCACGCGCGCGCGCACACACACACACATCAAAAGGTGGTGGTTTAATCCACTTACTTGGTCTCAGTCTCACTCATACTCATGTCCATATAGTGCGCGTGTGGACGCTGCAGGCAGCGGTCCGCGCGCGGGGAGAAATGCGACATAGCCTCAAACTGCCAGCAATTTTAAACATTTATCACCGCAACAGTAACAAACATGTTCGATCGAGAGAGAGAGAGAGAGAGAGAGAGAGAGAGAGAGAATAACAGAGAGTGCGCAAGATACAACAGTAGGAGGTCAGCATTTTTGAAAACAAAACAATGACATGTTTCAATATTTTCACTGTTCCAAAAAGAAAAAAGAAAAAAAAAAAAAAGAAAATTAAAACCATACATACAAACAAACGGAACAAAAAAAAAAAACAAAAACAACAAACTTAACATACACAGTAAGATACAGTTCTGTTGTCAATCAGAGCTGTTTGCATGTGTTTGGATTCGGTCTCCGCTTTTTGAGGGGGGGGACGTGAATACAAACCGCACTTGAACCTCACATCATGTAGTAGTTCTTAAGTTCTCTTGTACGATGAAGGTAATGCTGTTTACAGTGCCCATCTGTCTGAAGGCTCGTCTGTTTGTTTTGTTTTTTTTTGTGTCTTTTTTTTTTTTGGTGTGTGCATGTGTATGTAAATCTGTTCAAAAAGTCCCCTAGTTACTAAGCATGTCGCAATCCAGTCAAGTCTTTCACGACCAAACGACCTCTCATTCTTTTTCAGGTTTCAAGTCTAAGCAGTTGAAATCTTCATCTGTGGAAAAAGGCTGTATACACATCTAACAGTCCCTGCATTTGTTTATATAATAGCTTAAGTCTGGCCACGAGAATGTGTGTAAGCATGTCTCACATTTCTGCTTGTGTGTGTGTGTGTGTGTGTGTGTGTGTACGTTACGATGCATACCACGTAGGTGTTTGTATGCACGCGTGTAAATGTGTGGTACATTAGTATGCATACATGTCAAATGCGTGCGTATGTGTGTGTGTGTGTGTGTGTGTGCTATAGTAAGTACATATGTATCCCAGTGTATGTCGTCTCAGTGTGTCCAAACCTACAACGGAGGGAGGCAGGGAGGGGGCGGGGGTGCTCTTCAGATGGAGTCGGCTCCGCCTCCGAGCAGATCGCCGGGCAGCAAAGCGGCCGGACTGTCCATTTGGTGCCTTTCCTCCATTTGCGGCGCCCCCCACAGGCTGCTGCTCGGGTACCCTGCAGTCATGCCGCCCCACAGTCCGGACCTCCCCGGTTCCACTCCCCCGACGCCGCCGCCCTCACCTGCTCCGTTAGTGCTCCACTGGGAAAAGATCCCCAGCCCGGGTCCTTGGGCTGAGGGGGTTTCTGAAGAACTGCCGGTACCATCGAGACTCTGCCAGCCGGAGCCAGGAGACCTTACACTACCTAGGTTCGCCGCTCCACCCTCCACTCCTCCGCCGCCGTTTCCGCCTGAGGACGCGCCCGCCGCTGCCCTCTCGCTTCCCGGGGAGCTGCCGCCACTGCTGGCCATGGCCGCGCCTGCCCCCGGTGCGCCCTGCGTCCCGCCTGCCGCCGCCCCTCCCGGGCTGGCCCCGTCCGAGCCTGCCGCCTGGGAATGTGCAAAATAGCGAGCGACTTCCTCCTCGCTCAAAAACTCCGCCAGGATCGTGGTGTTGCCCAGAACGCACCTGGGAAGAGGAGGGGAGGGGGGGACAAGACATGGTTCGTGAGGCCGGCTGGAGCCTGCCCGGTGTTATGTATACCGGTGCCGAGTTAACCTACATGTGCAGTGCACCCTGGGCCTTGGCTGCTTCCTGGCGGCTGCTGTAACGAATCAGAGCGCTGCCCTGGGTCAGGCCAAGGTGGAAGGTCAGCAGGGGGCCGTGCTGCATGCAGATAGTTCTCAGCGTGGAGCCATCGATCTGCAGGGAAAGACGACTATAGGTCAAGTCTCAAAGATCGGGTGTGTGTGTGATCAGAGAAAGGCTGAGGGGCTCCAGACGGTTACACAATAACGGTTATGAGTGCAAAACCTGTGGCTTAATAAATTATGCATCTGTATTTATGAGCGCATGGACGGGAACACCGAGAGGCCAAATGACCGTCGTAATCCTCCCCAAAAATCCCACAGAACTAAAAAGACAAAAACTTTGTCGAGTCTTCTGATAAAACATTTTTAATTCCGGGTGCTTTTCCGGGAACGGTGTCATGCCGGTGTGATTTGTGCAAACCCTAATTGATTAAATGGCTCATCCAACTTCACAATCCAATTATGGCTGGGTCACGCGTCGTTCCGTCTCATTTGCATAAGACAGACAGAAGGGGAATACAGATGAATGAACGCAGCAGTTTAATTCTTCCTAATTCAAATCCTGGCAAAGCTGGCAAGACGGGGCAGCCGTCTTATTTTACAGCCGCCGTTCACTCGGTCTGCGATGTGGACGGTTTACATTCCAGCCCTCCACCCCCCCACCCCCTTGACCTTTTGTGCCGTCTTACTCCACAAGACCGTAGATTATCTGGCGTGAAAAGCCTGCGCTACGACATCCCCCGAGCAGGTTTCCGAGTTCTCCTCTCAGGTTTTCCGTCGCGCCTATTTTTATTTATTTTTGCTCACTTACCTGAGGGGTCAGGTTGCTAAGCAGCAGCCAGCAGCTGCCCCGAGAGGCCACGCCGTCGCTCCAAGCTGTGCCTATAAACAGAGGGAGAGGCAAACAGAAGAGGACGAGGAGGACACGCCAATTAGCGGACAGGCGGAACGCGAACAACAAAACTGGGGGACAACTTTTTTTTTTTCCACGAGCTTCTGTGATACTGGGGTCTGACGTGGGAACGTTCACAGACCTGGCCCAAATCTTGAGTCTTGGTTAATGCCGCCTCCTCCCCAGCCCCGGGCTAACCGCTGGCCCCCACTACCCCAGGGAGAGGCTGTGGTCTGCTTCTGATTGGTTAAGCCAGGAGGAGGGCGTGGCAGCTGCGAGCTGTTGCGATTGGTCTTCCATAATTTGTTTTGTCCGATGGGCTCTGGGGGCCAGCTGGGCTTGTACTCCGAGTACTTTCCTGGAGAGGAAATGGGGGGAGAGGGAGAGGGGGAGAGAGAGGAAGGGACATGTTTTGACAAACAAACCGCAGAAATGGGAGTAGAAGTGGACACGGCCCAGCTAACTCCTCTGGTATGTTTGCAGCAAAGGCACGAGATCTTGCACACAAGTGAACTACACTTGCAAACTCGTTACGGGATCAACAACAAGAAGCCAAATGAGCGAGTTCCGCAAAAGGAAGAAAAGCCGGACGCGACCGGACCCGATCCGAGTGGCGTACCTGTGCTGTGTGCATTGCTGAGGGGGCTGTCTGAGGCACTGTAGGGCCAGGCACCAGGTGAAGGCAGCGAGGTGTTGAGGGAGGGGTTTGGCCCTGCAAAAAGCACGACACGGAAACCGCCGTCAAGCCTGGCACGAGTGGGGGAAAAAAAGTGCCGCTAAGTGAGACTACTTGGGATTCTGGGCAGCGCACTCTGCCCCCGACGCGAGTGTCACTCTTCCGTGAGATAAGTTCAGCCATGTACGTCCAAGGGCGACGCCGGGATCCTGCCGAGTGGCCGTGGCTCAGAGGCGGAGCGGAATTGCTGCCCGATTGTTGTGGACTTGCTGATTTGGTCTTCTGATCTGGTTTCTTGTGCTTCCACGATGAGCCACTGGGCCATGAACTTACAAAAAAAGGTTCCTCTTGATCTGGTGATTGTTGTCCCTACTGCCGTGCGTTTCCGGCCTGTAAGGCTCATCAACCGTGGTGAGAATCTTCCGATCTATTGATTTCTGGCCCCATGCCGCAGTTAATCTGCATTACTTCATTGATGCCCCTGATGTGATGAAAGATCGGGCACCTGCCACTGTGTTTTATTTTGAAATTCTGCCAGAGTGACGCGGCTGCCCGGTGTCTTCCACGCAAGCGTCCTCCAGAGTGGCAGCAACATGCTGCAGCCGTTTCTGGCGGAGGCCGGGGTGTGAAGGCTGCGGAATTTCTCTTGGCTTACCCTGGAGCGTACTTTCTATCCCAGTTACTGTAGCAGCAATCCTTGTTTCACGTTTAAAAGTGGAGGTAGTATCTTTTAGCTTCGTCTGGGGACCAAACGTGAACTTGCCAAGCAGTCCCACAAACTTCGCGATAAGTTAAGGTTGCCATGGAAGACTTGATACTAAAAAGGTGCCGGGAAGGACGATGCTGAACACAACAGCTACACTTGTCAAAAACACTGAACATATCTCGCAAACGTAGACAAACATTACCTATGTTGTCTCGCAATAACTGGTGGTCAGAGTCGTTGAGGGTCGCAGGTCCTGGGGAGCCCAGAACGCTGCCCGGGGTCATGTAGGGGTCGGACTCTGGATCTCCACCACTCTGGATTCCCTTCCAGGGCACACCAGGCTGGAACTCTGTGATCCAACAACAGAATAGATTTAACACCAAAAGGACATTGATGAACAGAGACATTGTTCAACATAGGCCTCCTTATCTGTGACCGGATGTGGGTCATTATTTTGTTCATCTTTCTTGCAGGCAGCATGTAATTTGTAAACACAACCACGGCCTTGAAGCGACACATCCAACACAGTTCCGATCACATTACGTAACCGATCAACCTTATTCATCGTTTCATTGTATGAATGAAGCAGAAACGGCCGTCCTCACCTGGGGGCCAGCTGGATGTGGCGGGTTTGTTCCCCATTTTGCTCCCGGGGGTCCGGTGCCAGTTGTCTGCAGAGCCTTGAGATGGGATACCCAAACCATCACCGCCCAGCATTTCATACTGGGAGTAAGGGGACCCTCCTCTCACCTTCATCGCACTGGGTAAAGGGCCTTGAGAACGGCACACGAGGGGGAATTGCGGTCAAACAGATTGACATGACTACGCTTTAGATCGTTTTCATTTCAGAGGTTCGCGGTGAGCGAGGGCGAGCTGGGACCAGACCGGCGACAGCCCAGGAGGCGTGTGAATCTTGCCTGCGCAAAAATAACGTACAAACCATCTGCCGACGTACCGTTCTTGTGAAGGGTGGTGTCGGGGGGAGACGGGGCTGGTGAGTGTCCCTCCATCATCCATTTGAAGCGGGACTGCTGTCCTCCTGTGTCCTTCATCCCTCCCATCATGGGGCCCAGCTCCAATCCGGACAGATTACCGCCAGGGGCAAGACCTGACGAGAAGGGGAATTTATGGGCACCCAGGTCCAGGCTCAACAAAGACTCTGGAACAGCTGGAAAGGGAACGACCCCCCGCCCCCATGCCCCCAAGAGAGTGCAACACAAAATGGAGGACTGTTCCTATTGGCCTAGGGTGAGACTGTCAGCATAGGACTCTACAATGTCACTTTGCCTTATCAACTAACACTACTACTAACACCGGGGCTTACCGGAGTACATCCCTTGTGTTTTGGCATGCAGGTCTGATAGGGCGCCACCGATTCCAGGATGCGGAAGGGGCTCTACCATTGGCTGTTTAGATAGGCCACCTCCAAGGTGAGAGGGGGACAGTTTGGAGCTCCCTCCTGCTGATGCTCCGCCGACTCCACCATGCTGATGTCGTTGTTGCTGCAGGATAGCCACAATCCTCGCCAACTTTACGTAAAAATGAATAAAAAACAAAAACAAACAATCAGAATGTATGTTAAGCACCAACATTTCATATACCGGTCTTCCAGGTACTGGCCTGCGAGATAAATACCTGCTTTAGACTACAGGATTTAGGGCCCGAATTTTCCCAACAGTCTTACAAAAGACCCAGTACCCTCGGGCAGTACGGATGAACTCCTTCGAGACACTTGCATAGAGGCTCCACGCATGTTGGCAACATATATCCCAGATCAAGCCTGCTGCATATCCGAAGCTACAGTCATGGCGGCCAGTGAGCGCGCAGGACAGCCTGTCGGAGCTGCTACAACAGAACTTAGAAAGGGCCTTTGGCAAAACGAGTCAGCTGCTTTCATCAAAAATTGCAACCCGTTCAAATAAAATTATGACCTGATGTCATGTCAACTTTTGTCCGGCATTATTATTATTATCCCCCCACCCCTCAAAAGCAGTTCAATCCTCTTTTTTTTGGATCTGTTCCAAGCATTCACTGCCAGCTGCCGTTCAGGAACGGGTTAATCGCTGTGGAGATGTCATGAATAGCAAAACATACTCAGACTCGGGATTTTTAAAAATTCTTAATCAGATTATAGATTTAAAAACATCTGGAAAAAAAAATTGACAGCAAAGCAGCAAAGGCCCCAACAACAGGATATGCAGCACAAACCAACCCTGTTACTGCACGAGGTGGATACCAGCTATAAATATTCTCTTCAGTACCTAAACAACTCGGACGGCTTCATGATCCATTTCTGGAGCAACTTGTCCCGTCTCGCTCCCGATGGCGCGCCATTTATTCTTTCGCCTTAAGTGGAGCGCAAGAGCGTTTGGATCTGCTGAACGAGTCGCACCTCTGCCCATATGTGTATTGCAGCTATATCAGCTATAATTTAGCATTGCCTGTCGCACAACTAAGACCCGTTTTTTACACAACAGTAAAGCGGTGACCTCGCGGGGCAACCCCGCCACGCTCACCTGCTGCGGGTCTTGCTGCTGCCTGAGCGGCTGAGGCTGAGGGAACTTCCGCTGGTTCTGCAGGAGCTGCTGCTGCTGCTGCTGCTGCTGTTGCTGCTGCTGCTGTTGTTGTAGCAGGAGCTGACAAGCCTGTGGTTTGGAGGGCAGATGGAGGTGAGACGGAGGCAGCTGCTAGTGCTCACGTACAGTGTTGGGGCGTGAGTTTGCCATAATTCATCATCCATTTAAAAAGACATTCAAGCACAGAGGTATGCAAAAAAAAAAAAAAACTGGCTAAATCTTTCAAAGTGATGAATCAATTGATTAAAAAAATTAAAAAAAAATTATAAAAATTATACGCATACCAGATGGAACTGCTGCATGTGGGGGTAAATGTTGCTGAGCATCGCGAGCTGCTGCGGGGAAATCTGAGGAGGGAACACGCCTCCGCCAACTCCGCCGACACCGCCGACCCCTCCGACCCCTCCGACACTTCCGACGGTGCCAACACCTCCTACTCCTCCAACCACTCCGCCCACGCTGCCACCGGGCGAGGGCATCTGCTTCAGCATCGGACCCGGCACCTGCACGTCATCAGCGTTGAATTTTAGAATGGCTGCCGATTAGGGAACGTCAAGCATTAGCGAATTCAACTAAACGCATTCCAAATCTTTCCATCTGGCTGTGACTCGGAACAACATTGCTAATCGAGAGCTTCCCATCTGCCAACTAAGGGGTTAATTAAAGTTTATTTAACCTAATTTACTACAGCCCACTAGGGCAGACACATTTATTTTAGCTAATAGAAAGTTCTCGGTGCGAGAGCACATACTGAAAGAACGAGCTAATGTGCAACTTTAAAGAGGCTGTGACAAGACTTTAAAAACTTTCTCTTGTTGTACTGACAAGTTTTATTTCCATCAAATACACCTGAAAATATTCAGAATATACATGTTTTTTTTTATGAGCCCCAAAACATGCACCTATTAGACTTCAAGATATAACAAGTGTGTGACATGAATTACCAAGATTTAATGACATATTTGCTAATTTTGCATCGTGTGACATGCTGTCTATATATTTTCTGGGAAATTAAAAATGATTACATTAATAATTTGTATAATATAAAAAGCATAAAATTTATCATTTTACAATTTCTAAAAATTGGGTTAAACCTAAAAAAACAGACAAAAAAAATAAACACAACCCTCCATTTGTCTTTTTGGAGGCCAGTACGACTGGTTTGGATCTGTCCTCTTTTTTTGCAAACAGCTGCTTTGTTTCAGGTTCATGACCTCTTCTTCTAGATCTTAATATTTTTTGTTTAAAGCTACATGTGAAGTAGCCTATAATGCCAACCTCAGTCTCTGGCTTTGCAGCGGTTAATGGAAACTTGTGACTCGTACTTTCCTTTTTCAACATTTCAAGTTTGCCTCAAACTCCCTTGACAAATGGGTGGAAACACGGCTCAGGATAGATAAAAAAAAAATAATAATTTGAGTGTGCCGACAAGATCATCACAAAAGGATTTCCTGTACATCATTCCCTCCGCCTCAACAATTATTTACGCACAGTGTCAGCATTAAGACAATAGACTGCAAAAAAATCACATGACTCACGATAAGCAACACATTTAGAGACAGACCTGAGCAGACAGGAACTGATGAGGCACTTGAGCACGTAACCCCTGGGAGGGGTTCATGGGATGCATGCCAGGCTGGTGCATCCCTCGGGGCTGAGGCATCCCTCCGCCACTGCCAACAAACACTCCGTGGCCGCCCATCTGAAGCAAAGCACAACGGAAACCCACGTAACACCACCACCACCACACAACACACTTCCGGTCAGGCTTTCCCATCTCACGGCTGACACTTTCACACGGAGGTTAGCCAACTCATGCTCAATTGGGAATGAATCAAGTAAGAGGGTATCGATGTAAAAGTTAAAATCATCAACACTGAGCATGGAATAATCGTTGTTCCAATTGATTTTGACTTTAAAGAACACTTGTAGGAAAGCGGGTGCTTACCTTTTCACCATAGGGTCCCATGTCAACAGAGCCCATGTCTTTGGAACCTGGCATGCGGTAACCACCTCCACTCCTTCCTCCCCTCCGCATCTCTCCGTTGTAGTCGCTCATTCCCCTCTTGTCTCCTTCTGACTTCTTATCAACACTTGGGTCGTCACCCTAAGAGAAACCCATTGTTAAACGCATTGCCAGTAATGGTGTCACAATTTTTTTACAGGTTTAGAATAAGTACAGCTTATTGAATCATAGAATAAATGAGGGGCAGTCAGGCCAGTGACTTAAAAAAAAACCCCATCCAAGACAGACGATTATTATTTCAAATAGCAGGAAAATATCATGAACATCTCACCAGAAGACCCATATTTGAAAACTGCCGTGACACTGGGTTCATCCAGCTGTCGCCGCCCTTTAGAGAACAGATTCCAACGTTACTCACAGTCAAAAAAAAAAAAAGAAAAAAAAGGGGGCAATAAGAAGTTACTAAAGCGTAAAAAAGTAGCATCCAATTTAATACAATGAGTCAACCTTGATGTTGCCTCTCTTTCCGTGAGTCTGACCCCAGCCGCCAGAGTTGAACGAGGAGCCGCTTCCTTGGGAGCCGGCGCTGTTCCAGACACCTCCACCTCCGTCGTCTTCCTCGTCCCAGCTAGGATGGCGGGACGCCGTCACAGAGCCATCCCCCTTCCCGACCCAGCTTTCCATGGCCTTGGTTCCTGCGACGAGGAAGAGCGTCAGCCCCAATCGGAAAGGCAGAGGCGAAACTTCGGACGAGCCACGTGAAGGTTTTACCAACAAAAATGGACACGCTGCATCTCTGCACGGGGTAGATGCCTCCGTTTTGTCTTTTACAGTCAGATGCTAACCATGACGGGCACGTTAATCATACATGCATGTCTTTCAATGTCGCAGCAGCTACAGTTATTGTGTTTTGCTAGTGTGCGTTCATGTTGTCGGCTAGTTTAAAAGCTCGGGGAGACTCGGCTTGAGAGGTGAAGGAGCTTTGAAAGGTGAATTTCCTGAAGAAACTAGCATGTACACTCGTTAGCCAGGTAGGGCCACAGAGGACAGCTATCATACGCGTCATTAAAACAAAAAAAAAAAAAAACATCAGAGGGATGAGCGATGACGATGAATTTAGGGTCGCTTATGAGACATGGAAGTAAAGTTTATCTTGAGCGCCGGTTGTGATTTCGGCAGCCATTTCCCCAATTTTACTACTTTGGAAACTAGTGTTTGTAAGATGCTGAAACTTATGCCTGATTTAGAGACGTGTCATTTGGTTTGATTTCGGATTCAGTCAAATACAATTAAAAACAACGAACATTCATGTCTCGTGACTCAGATGTTGCAATATTTTTTGCATTACAGGCATTTCCCCCCCCCCATTCTTACCAGGTTTACCAGGGTTGGCTGATGGGTTCCCCCAGCTGGACACTTTGCCGGGATCATCTGGGTCACCCCATCCTGTTGCTGTATCCGATGCCTGGCTCCAAGCAGCTGTACCATTATCGACAGACTGAGTACCGCCTCCCCACATACCTGGACATGGGGACGTAAGGAAGTGAAAACATAACTTTTGCCAGTGCTATAAAGTTCTCTTGACAAGCATCGCTGAGGCCGATCGGCAATACTAACTGTGCTGCAAACGCGGAAAATTTGTCACCGCAATCGTCTGCTTACCCACTGCTGCACTGCCGGGGTTTGCGTCCCTGCTGTGAGGCATCCCCTGCTGCCTTCTAGGCGGCTGCTGCTGCTGCGGCGGCGGCGGCGGCTGCTGCTGCTGCTGCTGCTGCTGCTGCATGGACGGTGGCGGGGCCTGCTGGCTCTGGCTCTGGCTTTGGCCGGGTGTGGCGCTGTTTTTATCCCACAGGTTCACATTCTTGCTGTTATAGCGGGTTGGGTCTCCCCAGGCTGAAGTGCCATCGTCGATTTCCATTTTGCGACTGATGGACTGAGGGGAGGGTTCTTCCCAGCCGCTTGGCTCCAGGGACTCAGCCCCACCTCCAGAGATTTGGGGGATTGGGCCAGAGGTCCAGCCCGAACTTTGGTTCTGATTCTTGGATGGTGGACCTCCACCTCCAGCATTAGACCGGCTGTTCCACCCTCCACCCTGTGTGGATCCTCCTGGTGGCTGCTGCCCCTGTGATTGGTGCTGCTGTTGATTTAGGGCTTTCATTGTTGCCTCTTGGCTGTTTGGTATCTGTGCTGCTGCTGCTGCTGCTGTGTGGTGCTTGGCACTCCCCCAGTCCTGGTGGGGCTTGCTTCCACGCAAATCGCCACCTCCCCATCCTCCACGGTGAGACCCCCCTTCTTCCACATTACCCCAAGAAGATCCCTCATCGGAGTTACTTCCGCCTCTGTTGCGCCCATCTCCCCACCCACTTCCAGATATGGAGTCTCTCTGTCCCCATTCGCCTCCCACTCCGCACTGTCCTCCCCAGCCACCTACCTCCCCTCTTCCAGTGCCCTTCCATCCCCCTGTCCCTTTATCTTCTGGACCATCCGCCCACCCGCTACCCTGTTCCCCGTTGTCTCTCCACTTCCCTCCTCTGTTATCCCCCCACTGGTGTCCCTCGGCCCCCCATCCTGTGCCCTGGTTTTCAGGTGGAGGATCACCCCAGCCTCGAGCTGCCTTTCCCTGGTTGCCCTCCATGTCTTCATCTGGCATTCCTGACTTCTTTATAGTGCTTTGAGAAACACAGGTGGACTGCGGAGCACCACCGTCCCAACCGTCCCTCACTGAGCCGGGGCCAGAGTTCAGGCTGGCCATGTGGCTTCCAGCGGATGGATCATTAGTAATGGAACTGGTGTTAGACGGGTACCCAGAACCACGAATAGTGGTGGCGTTCATTGTTCCTGACGAGAATGCAGAGGAAGATGAAGTGCTTCTTTCATTTCTGGTTCCTGCTCCTGCTGTGGTGTCCAGGTCCCAGGCCACGTTCTGTCGAATCTGAGTCTGCCCCCAGCCCGTGTTCGACAGAACCCTGGGATCCAGGTCCGACCGATTGAGCATGCTAAGTAAGGCCACTTCAGCATTGGAGGTCTGGTTGGAGTGGAGGAGCGCTCGGTCTTGCTTCTCTCCACTGCCACTCTCTCCTCCACCACTTCCAGCAATGGACCCTCCTCCACTCGAGGATGACCCTCTTCCATCTCCAGTGCCCTCATCTTGCCCTCCTCCGCGATCCCAATCCCCAACTGCCCCATCCCCACTTTCCGTCCCTTTCTGATTGTCCCAAGCTTTTGTCATAGTTGCAAACTTTGGTGAGGCAGAGTTCTGCAAAACGCTGCCCCCTACGCTGCCCCCACTACTGCTGCTGTTGCTGCTCCCACCTCCTCCTCCTCTCTCACTTCCTATTGCTAAATTACTCACACATTCCACTGTGCCACCCCACTCTGCCTCTGAACTCCTGTCTTCCCATGCTCCCTGAGATACCACTTGGGTATTTGAGCCACCATCGTTTCCCCTGCCCCACCCTGCATTGTCACCCTGGCCACCAAAGCCCCACACGCTCCCCTCCTGCTCATGAGCTCCAGTCCCACCTCCTCCCCATCCGTCAGCCTGTGAGGCACCTGTACTGAGGTCAGAGGACACCGGAGGCATGGACCTCCACGAGGAAGAGGCAGCAGAGGAAGAAGATGAGGAGCCAGAGTGATTCCCACCCCCTTCTCCTTTGACATCAGCGACACTCTCCCTCTCGTCACCACCTTCTTGATTTGGTCCTGCTCCTCGCGCTCCTCCGCCTGAGCCCAACTGCTCCGCACTCCTGACTGCCGCCGCCGTCTCCGTGTACTGCCGATGGAGACCAGTTTGATTCACAGATGAAAGAGAGTGAGTGGTAATGAGGGCGGTGCTGGCAGAGAATGAAGACGATGACGTGATGGATGAGTGTGAAGGAAGGCTGTCATCTGCTGAAGTTGATGTCCCGCCCTGCACGAGGGCGGGCCAGGCGGAAGGGTTCATCTTGGGATTGAAATTGGCACCAGGGACACTGCCGTTGCCGCCCACAGGGCTCTCCTGAGGCCCGGGAAGAAGATGGGAGACTTTGGAATTGTAAAATGCTGCTGATCCCAGCCCTGCCTCCACCTGAGAGGAGGTGGAAGAGCCCCACGCACCACCACTCGCCTGAACACATTCATTAAGCGATGACGAGGAGGAAAGAGGAGAAGAACGAGGTGGGGAGGGATTGTCCATGTTCCCTGCTCCTCCTCCTACTGCTGCTCCTCCCTTCTGCTGGATGTTTCTCTCACTCCATGAGGCACTACTGTTGTTGTTGTTACTGGGGCTGTCTCGCTCCTGCACTGCTCCTCCAGCCCCGTCAGAACTCATTTTGGCCCCACCTAGGATGCTAGGCCAATCCTCCCGGTCAGTCCCATCCACAATCACGTTCCCACAGCCCTGAGAGGAGGACTGGCTGACAGAGCCTGCCCCCCATGTGGAATTTGCATAAGTTGAAGTAGTAGTAGTAGTAGAAGAAGACGACAGACCAGCGACGCATGATGAGGATGAGGATGGGTTTGGGGGCGAAGGAGAGGATGAACCCAGGTTGGAATCTAGGTGGGAAAAAAAAGAACATACAACTGACAATTTAGGTAGGAAAACACTCATAAAGTGAAGACTCACAGGACTTCCAACCAACAACGCCACTACTAGAGCTTTGTCATGAGCGCGGTGAAGGCATCTCGCTGAGCAACATGGCAAATAACCGCTTTGGATCTTTGGATAAACTGTGAGAAAGACGGCTGTCCTTCCAAAGAACGGGAAGTTCCATGATACATCTACCAAACCTACCTGTGGCTCCAGCTGTGTTTGCATTGGAGTTATCTGCTCCCTGTGAGGAAAGAGGTGGGTTGGCGCCCCAGACACTGCCTGACCCGACGCCTCCTGCAGCCTCCTCACCTCCACCTCCGCCTCCGCCACCTCCTCCCCCCAGCAGCATGGAGGACAGTGGTGGCTGGCCCCTCTTCAGTAGCACTTTGTGGTCCTGCTGGCAGCGAAATCGCGGTGGAACCTCTCTGGACATGTATCGCTGCTGCTGGGAGGTCTGGCTTCCAGAGGGGGAGGAGGGCTGTCCGTTGGCCACAGTAGTCCGCTGCTTTGCATTGTTCCCACCACCAGGAGGAACTTGTGCGGCAACCCCAGCAGCACCAGGACTGGGGGATGAGGGGGCAATAGGGCCAGGGCTGGGGGAAGCTGAGCCTGGGGCGGCGAGCGGCTGGGCAGAGGAGGGCTTGGCTGATTCTGGCACTGGGGGAAACGACAATAACGAGGTTGAATCACGGACACAACAAAAAAAACAAAAACAAAACGAAACAACCTGCGCGAGCACGTTACTCACGCCGGAGAGTACTCGTCGGCGCTCGATACGCGCGCAAAACCGTCCCAATTCAACACAATGCAATCAAGCTCTTATCACAAGTGAGGCGCGCCGATTCTAGCATCTGCACCGAGACGCAGCAGCTACACTAGCGACGCCATCGTGTGGAGTAGCGACCGGGAAAAAAGGATGATGATGATTGGAAAGTTACCTTTGATTTTCTGTTCTGGCACCTAAAAAGACACAAAGAGCAAGTGAATCAGACGAGAGGCGGAAGACTGAGTCACCGACTGACATCAAAAGTTAACATTTAACGATTCCCCCCCCCAAAAAAACAAAAAAAAAAACAAGGAAATGCTTCCTGTAAAACTTTGGTTACCTACTACAACGGGGCTATGAAAAGATACATTTTGAGACACACAACTCACGCCACTGAAGAAAGAATCACTCGGGTTATCCGCACGATAAACAATGCAGCGCTTGTTCACCTTCTGAGAGGTTTCCCTTTTCTTTTTATCTTCTTTCTTCTTTTTCTTGTCTTCCATGAACTGCTGTTCCCTTTCCTGATTCTCCTGTCTGCCGGGGAGAAACATGCACACAGTCAGGTCCCGCGGGGCTGTGGGGAAATAAAACAAACAACAACAACAAAAAAACACGCCATGCGCGACTGGCGAAGGTAGCGAGGAACGTAACGTTAACCGGGAGCTCTCCAAGCTGCATAATTCATTACGCGGCGAACGGTTGCGATGCCGGCCGGCGACGCGCGACACTACACGGGCTGCGGCCACAGGGGAGGAGGGGGGAAGAGGGGGGGGCGCAACGGTGACGTCAACAATCTGCAACGTCCACGCCGTCATGACCGCGTTACCCGGAGGATGCAGAGGTGGGGGGGTTAGAGAGGGGGGGGGGCACGAAGGACATCCTCGCGCTGACCTCGCACCTGCCGGAGATGTACACGGACGCGCGTACGCAACTGGCGTTCGCGACGTCACCCGAGAACTTCATTGTGGAGAGAGGAAAAAAAAACAACACACACACACACACACACAAAAAAACAAAAAAAACGCAACGCTGCAGACTCGAATACCGGATATCTTTGAAAAAGCAGGGAGACTTTAGCGACTGAAAATCCGACCGGGCCCCAGTGTTTCTGCTAGCTAAGCTGCTCATGATTAGCAACATGTCACAGGGCTTCAGCCGCCGTGTGTGTGTGTGTGTGTATGTGTGTGTGTGTTACTTGAACAACCCTCGACGGCACACACAGAGCGGCTGACATCACCTCTGACATTCCGTACGAATACACAACTGCAGACACACACGCGCGCGCGCGCGCGCGCACACACACACACAACCGGATTTTCTTGTAAACGTCAGTAAATGTTAGCAAACTAGCCGAGGCCTGTCGACTTTAAAGCCGCCGCCGCTGCTGCCGCTGCTGCAGCCTGGCAGGCGCGCCGTGACCCGAGCAGCCGCGGGCTCGCGTCTGTCCCCGGGGGGCAAGCGGCCGTCCATCGCCGCCGCCGCCGCCGCCGCGGCGGTCCGACCTGCGCGCAGCAGCCGCCGCCGCCGCCTGCGGCCAGCAGGCGCGTCACACCGCCGGACGGCGACACGCTTCCTGTTTTCAAACTGCGTTTTTTTTTTTTCGTTTTGTTTTTTGTTTTGCTCCGCGCGAACGAGACGACGCGGCTTGATTAGACAATAAAAAGGCACCCGCGCAAGCGAGCGAGCGAGCCGCCGACGCGGCGGCTAGCAGGGCCTCGTTTAACTACGAACTTCAGTGACGTTTCCTCAGCCTCGCAGCGCGTTACATGCTAAGCTCCTCTGGAGGAGGAGGAGGGGAAGGGGAGGGGAAGGGGGGTGAACGCAAATGTTTTCACCCGCGTATCGGTAAACGTTAACGACCGGCACGCGAAGCGCCGAAAACCCCCCCGGTGCCCCCCCACCCCCGCCGACACTCACCTCGGGAATCACGCAGGACATAAAGTGCTTCTGTGCGAAAATTCTTGCAGACCTACCGCTAGCAGGCTAGCGAGCTAGCTAGCTTAGCGAGCTAGTTCTTCGAGGCTTCCAAGGCTAAATTGTATAAGAAATGACATCACCGAGAGGCGGAACGGCAATCGCAGAGCGGGGGGAGAGAACGCGGAGAGCGAGGAATATCCTTTTCCTGACGCGACGGCGGTTCTCAGGCTGTAAACGACGCGTGCATAAACCCTTGATGGCTGTCGGACGCTGTGTGATCGGTTAGTTTACTAGCGGCCATTTTGCTTCTGTGTGGAGGCTGAGGCAGCATATGATTCCAGCAGGCTGCTTGTTGATCAGGGAGGGGAGGAGGGTCCGGGCGGCCGGCGCCGCCCGGCGGGGGGCGCTGCACCGCCGGAGCGGGCGCCACCGTCACCGCAGTCGGACCCGCTCGCTCGCTCGGGTCCCCCCCCCGCCCCGCACCCTCCCTCCGGCGCGGCGTCGCTCACCTGATCAGCCGCGATTAACGTCCCTGAGCTGCGCGGCCAAAGCTGCAAATCTCCTCGCAGGCACAGGGAGCCTCGGTGCGGGTCACGGCCCTATTTATACCGCCACCGGGCGAGGTGAACTGCCGCCGGGTTCGAGCGTGCGGAATTTTAATTTTTTTGCGTTTGTCTAACTTAAGCTACGCGATGCGAGTGTTTATGAGTGTGTTTTTTTTTTTTTGCTTTTCATATTCTGAGTTTGGCAAAGTTTGGTTTTAAACAGTATGCAAACTCCAAGTTAACACTATTTGTTGTCACTTTTACTGATAAAAAAATATATATATTTTTTAAGGCGTGTTAATTGAAAAACAGTCTAATTTAACAGTGAATCCTTAATGTCAGTGTTTATTTTTTTCCCTACTTTCTTGTAAATAACAGACTAGTCATTCATTTGGAGATCATTTTATTTATTTTATTTTTTATGCTGAGAATATTGCGCAAAGATGGTTTGGGTTCCAGATCATAGAGTTGCCCATGTGTGCACCAGATGCTGCACTAATTTCTACATTACATTTGAATATGAAAAAAAAATTAAAAAAAAAATGACATCAAGTGTGT
>CAAKHG010020578.1:0-22864 GCA_901007715.1 Dactylopterus volitans
TAAATATCGAGGCAGGAAATTGCAGGTGTGTTCCAAGGTGGGTGTGGAGGTAAACACTCCCAGCCCTCTGTGCCGCACACACTCCAGCTTGCGCATACGAGAAAAAGCCAGTGACACTCTGCTACACAAAGACATCACTCACTCACTAATCTACTGCCACAATTTCCAGCAGCCAGCCAGGCCTTCACTCTGCCGGACGCAACAACCAAAGGTAGGTTAACATATATATTTTTTGAACTTGTTAAAGACCTGTAGAATGATTGAGACCTGAAAGAATCATTTTGATACAATAGTCATCAAAAATGCCTCTTAAAAAAAAAGACTTTTTTTTTACATGGTGTATGTAATCATACATATGCATAGTTTGATTTCATGCTAGCTGGGATCATGCATTTACAGAAGCAACAAAGCTCATTGTGTACACTGACTCAGTGGACACTGCAGGTTAATTGATGTGGAACCGGTCTTTCGTGTTGCAGTAATTGAAATGAAATCAGTTTTCAATTTCTCTTTTCCGATGTTTTAATTATCATCACTTGAACGGGATCAAAACCCTGGCACTTTTGCATGACCTGAAAGTCTTCAGCCACTAGCGCCAAAAACGTCATCACGGTTGTTTAAATTTAGGTTGGCTTGATTTAACCAAACTGAATTGATAAATTAATTTAAAAGAATGGAGGGAGATACTTGTACCCTAATTTGAATTCTCTAACAATTATACTGATATTTCTTTGCCTCTCTATTTTTTTTTACCTTGAAAGAAGTTTGGTAAATTCAAAGTCGCAATTCAAAGAAGAAAGAAACAAAGAAACAAACAAAGAAAGAGGAAGACGGAAAACCTCATTTTATGGTTTTTATTTTTAATTTTTTTTTTAATGGGATCTTTTTGGTCATATTTTTTCCTTCACACAAAGTTTCTATACTGATGAACTCTGTTATTGTACCCTTTCATGTGGAGTAGTCATGCATGCAGGGTGTGTCCACCACACAATCAAAAGGAAAATCGTGTACACAAGTTTGTGACTCCAAATGTTGACTATGATAATGATACTTTTCTATCATTATGATTATATCATTCAATAATATGTAAAAATGTTCATAGAACCGAATCAAAAGTTTGTGGTGCATTTATTATTTAAAGCCTTGTGTTTATTTGTAAGGGACTATGTACAGGACTGAATATACCACGTTAGAATGATAGCTGAGCTTCTTTGCACCTGCAGCCCCCTCCCAGGTCACATTTTCAATCATTACGTGCCGTGACAGAGCAGCACTGAGCAAACACGACGGGAGAAATAATGCACAATTAAACACAATGCAGCAGACTGTCGTGACAGGAGATCACGCAAAGCATCTCGGTAACGAGGGCGCAGACAAATTAAAGTGAAATAGTACACAAAGCGAAAACCTGAACATTTGAGCAGGTTTCCTGTTGGCTCCATTGTAAGGTCGTAGCAGTATGGTTCGGTCTCTGCCTCCTATTACTCCTCATTCTCTTAATTTTGCAATTTTGGCATATGCCCTATCGTTGCATTTAAATCTCAATCCTTTTTTTGTGTGTGTTTGCTTTGCGTGTTCCACCTCGTTATCTGATTGCGTGAATACCAAAGCCCTTGATAATGTTAATGAAAGGCGTGGTTGACATCCTGGTAGAGTATAGCTCACCTCGGCATTTTGTTCCTACACCTGATGCGGCACACAAAATATGAACCGCGAATTAAAGCCGGAAAATAACCGGAAACGTGTACGTGCGGATCCTTCATTAGCAATCACGATAAGCCAAGTGGGATGTTAACGCTGCTTTTCGCATGAGTCTGCAGGGGTCTGTTGATTGCAGAACTTGTATGCTTCTACGGCGGCAAGCTGACTCTCATTAGAGGGATTAAAGGTGCCCCACTGTCAGAGGTCCTATCTTCGGAAATGGTTCACTTGTCGTTTTGTTTCCAGTGAAGAGAAGAAAAGAACTTGTAATGAGGAGTTGAGGAGTGATTAGGGGGAAATGCAATCTGTTTGGGCACAATAGAGCAGTTGCAGTTGAATATGCGTTTTCAATGTGCTATTTAATCCCGGTCATAAGCCGTTTCAGCATTCAAATCCTTTACTTTGAGCACTCGGTCATTCTGGTTAACGTTAGAAAGCATCACTAAAATATTTTGTGTGTGTTTTGCACTCTCTTTTATCATGCTTCCTTGCATTTTGTGAAATTCTTGCAAATGTATATTTTTGCATACCAAACACAAAGTAAACAGTGCTCGGTACAATGGCTGATTTCCCGCTCCTTTTTTATTTTTTTATTACTTGACTTGTATTGTATGTTTGTTTCAGTTCATCACAATGATGAATGATGAAAACAAAGACGCATTTAGAAATGTCAACAGAAAGCCCGGCCTGCAGATATGGACCATCAATGTGAGTCATCCTTAAACAAACATCATGCAATTCTCATTACTTTGTATGCAAGGCATTTTATTTGGCCACACCGCTTCAAAAAAAAAAAAAAAAAAAGGCTGTGGCATGCTGACATGTTATTCTGAACTTTGCTTTTTTGGTTTTATCACTCTGAACTTTGCTTTTTTGGTTTTATCACTCAGAACATGGAGATGGTGCCTGTTCCAGCCCAAGGCTACGGCAACTTCTTTGAGGGAGACTGTTACATCGTGCTCTATGTGAGTTCTGCCACACCTTGTTTCCCATCGATTGAAGCATATCTGTGTGATGCGTGCGCAAGCCTGAGTGTTGCATCTGTGTGCTTCCCTCCTCCGTCTTTTCTTGCGTACCACTAGATAAGTCAGAACAAGGGCGCAGGCCAGTCAGTTGACATCCACTACTGGATAGGAAACGCCTCGTCTCAGGATGAGCAAGGCGCAGCCGCCATCTATGTCACCCAGCTGGACGAGTACCTGGGTGGGAGTCCCGTCCAGCACAGGGAGGTGCAAGGCAATGAGTCGCCTCGATTCAGGAGCTACTTCAAAAATGGACTGATGTAAGCCAAAGCACACATTCTGACTCTCACACACAATTATGCTGTAATCTTCCTGAGACTTGACTTACTCCACTAATCCGTCTGTGTGAAATCATTATGACACCAATTACACTTGTTTTGTTAAGGCTTAGCAAGCAAAAAACAAACCAAAAAAACAACACATTTTCCTCTCACTCTGCTCATTAAACTTCAAGCATGTTTCCGCGCCAGCGTTGTATGAGGTCGACTTCAAATTTGGCAAAAAATGCTCATCCTGCCTCAGGTCTCCGGCCTGCAATGCTTTATATGACACCTGAACTTTACTCCTGACGAACGCTTGGTCCTTTCCACAGCTACAAAAAGGGTGGAGTGGCCTCAGGCTTTCACCACGTCGACACAAACGTCTACAATGTCTTGCGGTTGCTGCACGTCAAAGGGAGAAAGCACGTCGCGGCGACAGAGGTATGTGGAGTGGAGAATATAGAGAGATTAATGTTGCCGCCCACTGTAGCCGTCACATGCCTCACACAGCCTCCCTACAAAGGCTGTCGACCCGCCCTCTTGAAGAAAAAACATAACGGTGTGCCTGTTGTTATAGCTGTCAGATGAGGTTTTAATTGCATGTGGCTGTTGTAGCTGTCTGGTGTTTGATAGATTTTTTTTTTTCTTTTCAGCAGAACGTTTTGCGACTATGATTTATGAGGGTATATTCTGCTCTTTTGAAAAAGCAGTTCCGTCATTGAAAAAAAAATGTGTTTGTGCGCAGGTGGAGGTGTCGTGGAGCAGCTTCAACAATGGCGACATATTCCTGCTGGATATGGGGAAAGCCATCGTGCAGTGGAACGGCCCCCAGAGCAACAGGAGGGAGAAGCTGAAGGCAAGTGTCTGCTCTGAATGCTTTAGGAAGAACATTTAAGTCAATGGGTCATTAGAGCTGATGTGCAAAGATGAAAGCAATAATCATTTTCAAGCGCGAAGCCGGTCGAGATAGAGCCAGTGTTCTGTCTGTCAGGAATCATCACGCTATCTGGATCTTTAAGACAAACGCTGTGTACTTGACTAAGTTACAAATTATGATTATATCCGCTTCCGAGATTTTTTTTTTTTAGTAGAATTAGGTGGAAGTCGTGAAGGCGCCTGAAAATTGAATGTGTAAAACGCAACAGTTCTGCATTAAAATGTTGAAAAATGATGTGACCTGAGTTGTTATCTCCAACAGTGTTTAAAATCCAGGGAAATGCTTTAAAAAAAACAAAAAAACAAAAAAACAGTCAGCATAGTGTTCCATTTGGCCACCCTTCAATGATGTCTCCTTGAACTGCAACTCTATAATTCAGCTTTTTTTTTTTTTTGCCAGCACATAAATTTTCAGTAATTCAATGAACAGTGTATTTATGTGATATTTTAATATGGTCAAGCTTACAGCTTGTGAACTACAAAATCTGAATGAGGTGAAGTAAGAGAAAAAACAAATTAAGTGTTTTAGTGCCTCATAAACTAACATGATTTCTGCCTGACTCGCGCCATATTCAGGTACAACAATGGTTGTTTACAATGCAAGACAACAAGTCCCAAAATGCCATGCGATTTCCTCAAACTGTCTATTTTTTTTACTAGTTTGTCTGAGAGACCCTTAGTGATGGAAATTATTATATATCGTGGAGGAATTACATACAGATTTACTAAACAAAATTGCGTATTTAGTTAATGAGTAAATTTACTTTACACCACTGACAAAAAGTCACATTTGTCCAAGTTGTCATAAATGCTTTAATTTTCGAATCGCCGCAGAATTCAAAGTGAAAACGGCATTTTTAAATGATGTGCATGAAAGCCATAATATTATAAAACATTGGATTTAGAGAATCTCAGAGAATAAAAACCAAAAGGATTATGTTGCCAGGCAGCACGATATACACGTTACAGTATTTGAAAAGTAGGCACAGCTAATTGCTTTACTTTAAATTTTATGCATCAATCGCACATGAAATGCTACACATAAAACAGGAAAGGCAAAGGGGGAGGAAACGAAGATGTAAAAGAAAAATACTATTAAAAACAATACTATTGGCTTTGCATCTTTCAATTCAAAGACCAGCAGTAGTCCGATTTTCCATATTAGGAATGTCTTTAATATTTGATAGCCACTTAACTCTTGAATAAACAGTTGAATAAATCTGCAACGAAGTGTGTTGGTTATGGATTCACCCGTTTTTCCAGGCGGTCCTGTTGGCTCAGGACATCCGGGACAGGGAGAGAGGTGGTCGTGCTCAGATTGGAGTTGTGGAGGGAGGCGACGAGCAAGACTCGCCAGAGCTGATGAAAGTCATGACGGCGGTTCTCGGCCAGAGGCCCGCGCAGCTGAAAGAGGCCGTTCCTGATAACACCCCCGACCAGGTGCAGAACCCTAACGTCAGGCTCTACCAGTAAGAGAACATTAATCCTCCTTTGCTCAATGCCACAACATGACCAGGATACACTCTTCGCATCTAATGACATCATAAATTGGATTTTCTTGTGTGTCTCCTCAGTGTTTTTGAAAATAGCGGGAATCTAGTGGTGCAAGAGATGGCCACGCAGCCTTTAACGCAAGACTTGCTTCACTCCTCTGTAAATGGACTTTATCCTTTAACAATCCAAGAGTTTTCTTGGTGTTCCTTTGTGTCCTCTAGGGAATTGGTTTATTTGATTTTTATTATTATTATTATTTTTTATATATATTTCTGTCAGGACTGTTACATCGTGGACCAGAGAGGCTCTAGTGTAATGGTATGGAAGGGCAAACAGGCCTCCAAGGAGGAGCGGCGGGAGGCTCTAAACAGGGCAGTGGTAAGTACACTGAGTGATGAAATGTGATGCAGTAGATAGTAGAGGTCAGGCAGGTGGGTATATTACAAATACAATACATGGATCCAAGGTAAAATTTCTTAAAGCACTGCAATATAGAGAGCTGTACAAGCACTAATGTCATCGTTTGCTTTGCCAGGGTCACTAAATTAATTAGTAATCATTTATCAAACTCATGAAAGATGTTCATTTTTCTCTGCCAGGGATATATCAAAGCCAAGAATTACCCATCTAACACCAGTGTGAGGGTGATGACCGAGGGGGGAGAGTCTGC
Source organism: Dactylopterus volitans (assembly GCA_901007715.1). Lineage (NCBI taxonomy): Eukaryota > Metazoa > Chordata > Actinopteri > Syngnathiformes > Dactylopteridae > Dactylopterus > Dactylopterus volitans. The sequence continues at coordinate 6,084 of CAAKHG010020578.1, forward strand.
TTTGTTCAAGCACTTGTTCAAGTCCTGGAGAGATAAGGGGCAAACTGCGGGTCTGGGTACCACCTACAGCCCGGGGAAGATCGGTAACCTCGTATAACACTTATTCACAGAGCAATGAGCACTGGTAAGACTGTCGCTGATACAATCACGATCCCTCCAGCAAAGGTCGAGCAAGTGAAGTTTGACGTCATGGAGCTCCACGCGCGCCCCGAGCTGGCAGCACAGCAGCGCATGGTGGACGACGCCTCGGGTGACGTGAAGGTGCCGCGGCGAAATGAGGACAAACACAAAAGCAGACTTGACTCAGAATACACACGTCCAACTGAAAAGCGCTGTTGACATGTCTGTTAATCTTCATGTGTGTCAGGTGTGGCGCATTGAGAACGTGGAGCTGGCTGAAGTCAGTCCGAGTACATATGGGCAGTTTTATGGAGGAGACTGCTATCTGGTGCTGTACACGTATCAAAGATCTAACCAGCAGCAATACATACTCTACATGTGGCAGGTTAGATTTATCACGAATAAATGATTTGGGGGGGAAAAAAAAAAATCACATCCTAAAAAAAGTAACGTATGTGTCTTCCACCAGGGCCGGCATGCCACCAAAGATGAGATCACGGCGTCTGCCTATCAGGCTGTCAATGTTGATAACAAGTACAATGGCGCCCCGGTTCAGGTCAGGGTGGTCATGGGAAAGGAGCCCCGCCATTTCCTGGCTATTTTCAAGGGCAAACTCATCATCTTTGAGGTGTGATTTCCCTCACTGGAGGGATTATTCTGCAAATGTATATCTTTCCTGCGATGGTGTTAGAAAATAGAATTTCCTTTGGGGCCCACAGTGGGCGACCCACTCCTAAGCCCAGAAAACCGGACTCAGAGATAACCCACATAGGGGTGCAGAAGGGAAAAACTGCTGTGGGAGTCGCATGTGCTAATGCACAGGGAGCCCTTGTGGGTTTTGTGTGGATTAGACAGAATGACTGGGGAGATTGGACAACCCGAATAGGGCCCATATGTTATTGGTGTGGCACTGAGCCACAGTAAATCCACATAAAACCACAGTAGGCCTTCATGGGCATGTATGATAGGCAAAAAAGCAGTAAAAAAGAATATGATTCCTGCATGCACCAGTATTACCAAGAATGCCCCCATCGAATGAACCCCTCAGGAATTATTTTTTTTTGTGTGTGTAAAAATATGCATTTGACATATGTTAAAGTGCATGCTTGTGTACTTCTGTAGGGTGGCACAGGTAGACCCGGTGTGGTCAAAACTGAGGGCGGGGCCAGGCTGTTCCAGGTGAGAGGGACAAATGAGCTGAACACCAAGGCCACTGAGGTGCAGGCGAGGGCGTCGTCTCTCAACACCAATGATGTTTTCCTGCTGAAGACTGATCACGTATGCTACCTGTGGTATGGAAAGGTGCGCGTCCTGTGATGGAAGCGGCCGCGCAAACCAGCCTTCGGAGGAACAGGGCACATTAATCTTCAAATGTTTGCCATCTCTTTCCAGGGCTGCAGCGGGGATGAGCGGGTAATGGGGAGAGCCATGTCTGATGTGCTCTCAAAGCAGGACAAACAGGTGGTGATGGAGGGCCAGGAGCCAGCTGAATTCTGGGTAGCTCTCGGAGGAAAGGCCCCCTATGCCAGCGACAAGAAGTAAACACAAGCAGCAGCCGCGTCGTACATTTGAAGCAGGCTTGCTAACTGCTTTATGTGTCTTCAACTTAGAAATTTGGGAAGAAACATGACTTCATGTCTGATAAGTGGCCGGCAGGTGGATGTTTATCACTATGAAACCTAAACGGAAGCCTTTCAGCGTAACGGTGCTCTGCTTCAGGCCATGAAAGCAAAAAATAACCATGACAATAACCCACAAACAAGGATTTGTTCACAGGATGCATCCAAAAGGCTCTTTAATCATATTTTTGAAACATTAATAAGCTTACATTTAAATCTGCGTGGATTAATTTTGAATCAAGGTCACTGGAATATGCCAGATGATGTTTGCATGATGTTTCAGACTACAGAGGGAAGAGCCCCCTCACAGTCCCCGACTCTTTGAATGCTCCAATCAGACGGGCCAGTTTCGCATGACCGAGGTGGATGACTTTGCTCAGGTTGACCTGGACGAGGAGGATGTCATGCTGCTGGATACCTGGGAGGAGGTGAGAGGTCAAAGGGCCCCAGCTATCATCTGCCAGGGCCTGGGAAATGATTTTAAATCTATTTAACAAATAAGATTTATTCACTCGATTAAACTTTTTTTTTTTTTTTTTCAAAGCAGTGAAGAAAAGAATTTTAAAAGACAATCTGAAGGATAATTTAGGATTGGGATATTTTGTCTGGGAATATTGTAGAAATTCTGTTATTCACTTTCTTATATAGGTGAGAAGATTCATAGCTGGAAGTCCCTGGTCATGAAGCGGTATCCAGCAGACACTTATTCTATCCAAACTCTCGGCAAAAATCCCGTTTAGTGCTCAGTTTTTGCGTTTTGATAGCTCAGAACTTAAAGCAATTGGACGTTGGACAGCGAGTAATCATATATTTGTCCATCTCTTCCTTTTGTTTTCTTTTCCCAAATCATCTCCAGATTTTCCTGTGGGTTGGAAACTCAGCCAACCAACATGAGACCAAGGAGTCATGGAACTGTGCACAGGAGTACCTGAGGACTCACCCGGCTGGCCGCGACCCAGACACACCCATCATCTTTGTCAAACAGGGATATGAGCCACCTACCTTCACTGGCTGGTTCAATGCATGGGATCCTCATAAGTGGAGTGTGAGTTCTTGCGATCTTTTGACCTCTCTGGGAAAACGGAAGAGGACTTAATCAAGATATTAGAAATCAAACTTCATAGTATTCTCTTCTTGTACGTATCAACCATCCTGCTTTGTGAGGACAGAGAAGAGCCACGCTAATTGAACCAAATATCAAGTGGATGCGATAATTTTGAGAACAGATCATCTTATCTCATCTCATCTCATCATTTGATTGTACGAGGGTGGCTCTGCATGCTTACTAATTTTCAGTCCTGGCTCACCTGATCTTCTCAACAGGGAGGCAACTCCTATGAGGAGATGAAAAAAAAGCTGAGTGATGCAGCATCTCTCTCACAGATCGCTGTAGTAAGTGACTGAATGACACCAATCCTCCCACTAATTAACTAAACTGTACTAATATTGCATTTCTAATTGCTACTGATGTCTTTAATGTGCTGGATCTGCATTCTGGAAATTGTTTTCTCCCAAGGTCATATAAAAATCTGCCACAAATGTGATTTCACAAGCTCATCTCACATGTTTGCAGGACCTGAACAACACTCATTTGAATAAGAGCCCAGCGGGGGGTGGTTACGGAGCTCCAGGGGGGCCTGTTAGTGCCCCTCCTGTCTACAGGGTCCAGGGTGGTGATCTGTCACCCAGACCCTCCACTCCTACCAGCCCGTCCCCCCAGAGAGCCCTGTCCTCTATGTCCATGACCCTTTCTTCCTCCCCTGGCTACGCTCCATCATCCCCAGCTGGCAGCATGCTATCCACTGTGGGAGGCTCTGGAATGTGCCTGGACCCTGAACTCCTCATCAATAAATCTGCCCCTGAGCTGCCTCAGGGAGTGGACCCCAGCCAAAGAGAGGTGGGTGCAGAAATATGAATCAAAAACAGTCTGATAGTTCTGTGATAAGTGTTATTAATTATGCGAGTGCTGCAGGGATGGCTGTGATTCAGTGGGAGGTACAGAGCACAGTGTGGTGTAATGTACCCAGCTGTAATAACACACTTGGCCCAGTAGAGGTCAGCCTGCTTATGGTCTGCTCCGTGCTTTGAATACAGGACTACCTGTCTGATGTGGATTTTGAGAACCTGCTGGGCACAAGCCGCCCGGATTTCCAGCGCCTACCCAAGTGGAGGCAGAACGACCTGAAGAAAAAAGCAGGACTTTTCTGAGGAAGGAATAATTCCACAGAAACCTCATCAACCCTGGCTCAGACTGAGAGACTATAAACTGTTGTTGGGAATGATTGGATGTTGTTGGGTTTTTTTTAAGGGCCTTTCATCAGCCGCCAGCCGTAATTATAAACAGAAAGTTATCTAAAATACATATTACATGCAAAAACTTTAATAGTTCTTTTATCTATATTTTTTAAAAATTTTGCTCATTCAATGATCATGTTCTCTCTGTATAATTGCTTTATTTACTAGATCAGCGGAATCATTAGATCACAAATAAACACAGAAAGCTTTCTTTCAGGGGTTCTGATGGTTTTATTTGAGAAATAGTGCAAAATGCAGACGTCCTGAAAGATTGTCAATGGATAAAACTGCTGCAGTACACTGAATGATGAAAATAAAGAATGATTTTGAATATTAGCATTTGACATGAAATCTTTTATAAAGTAAATTAGGTTTTAACCAGGTTTAGAACAAATGTATGTACAGAAAAATGTTTGATGCAATCCTATGACTCAAAAAAAAAAAAAAAAAAAGGAACAGAAGTTATAAAACGCAGTAAGTCACATTGGCAGCTGGCAACCTGCAGCAATGATCTTACAATATGGACACAGACACACAGACACTCAATTTTGATATCACACTGTTGCTGCAGACTCCAGTGACAAACACAATCCTGATATGGAAATGGGAAGCTGTCAGATGAGATCGATAAAGTCATATCACGCCAAAACAGAGTGCTTGTTTTGTTGCTCGACAAAAACACGATGATCTTGATGGAAAAAGTCAGAAAACCTACAAACACTTTTCAGAAATAACACTGCCAACATAAAATCTGCCTTTAAAGAAATTACTATCCTTCCCATTAACCCCCCTCTTGCTCACATTTTCATTTTTCTGCCTTTTTTTTTCTTTTTTTTACAAGAGCTCTCAACTTCACTGGGTGTGGTCATTTTTTTTTTTAAAAAAGCTAAAATTGCACAATGACTGGAAACTGTTACAAACGACTGTGAGTCAGCACACGTAGCTTAGCACATGACATGAGGCCTTTCTCCGTGAGGAAGCGTTTTAAAAATGGTTCATAAAAGTTGCACGATTTAGCTTCAAAACTGAACATGTTCCTTTACATTAAAAAATAAAATAAAAATGTCGCTGCCATCATGAAGCTGGCATTAAGGCCTTTCATACGCGACACACTACGGGGCGTCCAGGAGCATGAGATGCATGAACAGACCGGCCGAGCTGATGACGTCGCCTCTCTTGGTGAGCAGTGGAACGTGGCGATACCCTGGAAAATAGGAAGTGTGTGTCAGCTTTGTCAGCGAAAGGCAACAGATGAAACTCAAAACACTGAGGTCATATGATCTAAACAAGGGCGCAACTGTTGCCGGAGGTGCCTGCGCTATTTGAACATATTTAATACATTTAGGATGTGATTAAAGGAGCAATTAGAAAGCCAGAGAGGCGTGCTGGTTATCCTACAGTCTATCCCTAAAGGAGGTAACACAATGGTGATTGAGTCCATGGCCAACGGATGAAAGTGATGCAGCAATAATACATTTGCAGTCTTATGAGCCCCGGCGTAAATTGGACATTGTTCTGTAACTTCACATGAACTGGCAAAAAAATGTGCTCAGCAGTCACAGCAGTGCCAGGAAATGCTTTGTTAGTGAGATAAACACTGACCGCAACCATTTGTCAAATTTGTGTCAACAAAATGCTCCCCTTTCTTTGCATTTTTTTCCCCCCTGACAGCGGAGCAACGTTCCGGGAGCAACGGAACAGCTGCAGCCACGTTGACCTCTTAAACGAAGAACTGCAGGAGACGAGCTGCAAATTAACATCTCCTTTCACCCTTGGCTGCTGTGTGCAGACTCGAGCAGCATAAAGTTACATTTGTGACAGAAAGATTGGAAGAAGAAAAAAAAGGCCAGTTGTTGTCGGACTTTTTCCATCGGACAACAATATTTTGCTCTGCTGTGCCCAGGAATTTGTGAGCTGTAGTATTGGACTACCCTTTTTGTTAATGTACCACCAGAAATTACAGGCCGCGACAAACCAACCACAACTAAGTAGCAGTACATTTATTATTCTGTGATCTGTCTTGTTGATCTTGGATGTTAGTTTAACGTCCGAGCATTTCAGCAGAGCAGCTTTTTGCTAACACCGCGGCTCCTACCTGGAGGTTTGTGCTTTCAATTCATGCTGTGCCTTACCGTTCTGTACACTGGTGAGCGGTAGACAGTACTGCCCGACCAGATCATTCTGGGATGCTGCATCATGGTCCTCCACCACGAATCGCACCATGGCCAGATCCGGCACGTGGATGTCAAACTGGAAGTTCTCGTTCCACATGGGGTTAAATCCTGCACGTGGATTTGTCATTCAGATGGCGCTGCGGATCATTTGCACGTTTTCATCTGCGTTAAGTGACGTTTGCTCACCGTTGTTTTCAATGTAGTGCGTCTCCTTGCTGGCATTGTCCGCTGGCACGCCGTAGATCTCCACTCGCACCAGGGGGTCCACGATGGATTTGTGTTTGTCCTTGTTGATCTTCGGCAACTGCTGAGCTGAGATCACCTGTCATATTGGGAGAGAAATGGCGCCTCATCAATAATGTAACAATAGAAATATGGAACAGCACAGCAATTACTGGTTTTGTGCGAAACAGAGATGAAAACGGTAAATATTTGACAAATATTTCAAATTGAAGTGAAATCATTTTGCAGCTTTTAAAAAAAACCTCTCAGCTCCTGTTTCAGAGGTAAAACCACACCATGACATGGAAAGTCTTCTTCTTTAGCCAGGGCCCTTTGGAAAGTGTGCTGGGATCAAACTGAGAAGAAAGGCTTCTCTGGAATTCCGGTTTCAGGATGTATCCACATGTTCCGTTTGGTAAGAATCTCCCCTGGTTTAGGTGCATCTCCTTGGAAGGTGTCTGGAAGTTTAACGCCACTTGAAAACAAACAAACAAATTAAAGAGAAGCAGAAGGTCAGTTGTCGCCATTATTCTGCACCTACAAGGGATGAATTTCATTGAGGGATCATGGGAGTGTACCTAACTGGCTGCCGACATTCCACATGGGCACCGGGTTGTAGTTGGAGGAGTCCGTTCTGGAGCCAGCAGGATAAATCCTGCTCAGCTTGTCCATATTGTGATGGATGAAGGCAGTGGCTACGAGAAATATGTTAAGTTAAAACCTGTTATAACACTTTTTCGCAAAACCTGACTGCAAACTCTTTACTTTACACCAGCAACAATGAGCAATGAACAGACACATCATTATTATGAAGTGACAATTACTGACTTCTGCTTTACTTCTGCTTTACGCAGTTTTTATCTGTGAATGTCGATTCAACTTGATTCGCTACGTTCAAAATCAGTGGGGCGGTAAATGTAAGACATTTCTACAAACACAAATTACATTGAAGCGAAAAAGTGAAAATTTAAAAAAAAAAAACTTTTCGAGGACGTTCTGCAAATGCCAGGCCTTCTCCAGGCCTGGTAAGCAGTTTCTGTGGTTTAGCTGCTTTTTCATGGCCATGGTAACCGTGGCTTTCATGTAAACCGACTGTGTGTTGATTCATAGAAGCAGGAGGTCCTGCGTCATGATGTGGCGTCTACCTGAGGTCTCAGCCAGGTTGAACGCTTTACTCTCCTTGAAAGAAGACATCTCATAGAAGGACAGCTGGTCTTTGGCATGTTCAAACCCATTAAAGTGAACACTCTTGCAGTAGAGGACAATGTCTGACAGCTCTTTGGCAAGTTTGATCTTTGATTTCTGAGGAAAAGTGAGACAGTTTCAGGATTGTTGTTGTTGTTTTTTGGTTGTTGTTGTTTTTTTTTTAGCTCTCACTACACAAAAGACATTGTTGAGTTTAATTTCTTTAAATAACTACCTTAGTTTTGGCTTTTTGTCCATTGTCCTGCTCTGCAGCTTCATCCTCCTCAGACACAGTGTCTTCCTCTATGGTGCTGTTATTGCTGAAGGCTGCATCCAGTGCGTTCAAGCGTTTCCCCTTGACCAGGAATTTGCACTTCAGCTCCTGCAAGCGTGCAGGAAATAGTGCACAACGCTTTTGATGATTGTGAGACTTCATGCTAAAAGGAAGCACATTCTTATTTTGCAAAAGCAAAATCTATCAGACGCGTCTACAAGTCACAACTGAATTGTAAATAACAGAAAGGAAAATGTGGAATAGATGATGACCAATGCTATCAATCCAGCCATGTGTGCTACACTCAAGACACCACAAGGTCTTGCAAATAGCACGGAAAGATAATTTGCCAAGCTATTATTTCTTCACTCTGTGCATGTGTCTCCTAATACTGAAGACGCTGAGATAAGAGAAGACATTGAGACATGATAATGATAGATGAAGGAAAAGGTGGAAAGACCTCCAGGAGATAATATCTAAGAGAGAACTGTGCCATGACAGTGTCTCAAAAATACTGAATTAATATTCAATGTCATATCAAAAAGAAAATGATATTAGAATGTATTTTAAATCTTAAAAATTATTAGTCTCGGGGCCAATAAAAACAAGGCTCAGATCAAGAACAATACAGTAATAAAGCCACTGCAATTAAAAATTAGATTACTACACATAAATCAGTGTGTATACAGAGAGGTATTTTGGGTATATTTTAAGTCTAGACCTGAGGCTTCTTATCTGCATTGTGCAGTCTTTGTGTAAAAGGGGCTAATAAACAATATCCCCTATTCAGATACAAATTAAATTACCCTCACTAACAGCCTGGCTTATAAAACGACAATCCAATAAAATGTAAAACACAAGATCTATCTTTGGTTTGTTGACATCATCAGCACCCAAAGGAGGGGCAAGAGGCTTGACGCTGATGCAGCTTTAATTGCGTTGTTTATTTACTGCGCACATAATGAGAACAGATTTGATTTTAATGTCTTCTGCTTCCTTCCCCATCAAATCTAATGGTCATACTGAAGTATACAGGAAAGTGAGAGAATCAGTCAGCGAGGTTTGTTAATTCAAGAGGAGAAATAGGCGTGGTCTTCCTACTGGTGTTTATGTATTGCGCAGCGAGGCTCCTTACACGCTCTCAAAATTCTGTAATGCAGGCTTAGATACAAGGACACACACCTCAGGCGAGGGGAAGGTGGTGGGCATGGTGCTGCCAAGAGGCTTTGTGACCAAAGCATCACCCAGGATGGAGATCATGTGGTGGGCCATGAGCTTCTGCTGGTCCACGCTGCAGTGGTTCTCCAGAGACAGGATCACCGGGTACTTGGACGTCTGGAAAACACAGCAAAAAAAAAAAAAAAAGAATATTTCTTTAATCATGCAGCAGAGTGCATAGATGAAATATGATCATTAAAAAAAAAAAAAAAGCAGATTCTGATTCCGGCAGACAGTATCTCACTTACTTTGAAGGCGTAGTCTTTAATGGCTCTGATGACATCTTTGAAGAGCACTTTGGAAGTGAGGGTGTAGCCGTGGTAAATAACAGGCTCGCCGTTCGCTCCGTCCCAGCAGTCCAGTTCCACACAGCGGCAACTCTTCATCAGAGCTCTGCGAGAAAAAAAATCCTCATGACCACCCGCATGCAACAGAGATTTGTGTGTGCTCTCCAACATGGCGCCTTTCCACCACTTAGGTTTACCTAAGTGGTGGAAAGGCGGAAACCTGGTGACATAGTTTCTAAACGCCCCAAACGTCACTGCAAGAATAGATATGGACTAGAATAACCACAACATTTAAATCTTGTTGTTTTTTTTTTTTTATCCTGTTCACTTTATTGTCTCTGTTTTTGAAGAATGTGCCAATTAAATCAAGTTTATTATTATTGATTGTTATTTAAGCCATTGGCATTTGTGCCAATTTGAACACATTATGTCCAGGCATCTAGAAAAATGTCACTCAAGAAAATGGTAAGGGGTTAAATATGAAGCTGACCTTTGACTTTTTGGATACAAAATGTCATTATTTCATCATGTTATCCTTTTAGATATTTGTGTGAAATGTGGCCCTAATCAGTGAATGACCTTGAGAATTATGGCCAAAAGCGTGTAATGCGAGGTCAAACTGATGTTGACTTTTGACCGCCAACGTCTAACCAATTCATCCTTGAGCCTACGTTTCCCTCCAGGGGTTTCTGAGATGTCCTGTTCACAAGAATAGGACAAATAAATACAGGAGAATCAGCCTCTCCACATTGTTTGACAACTTTGAGGATTTCAGGAAACTCTCATGACAACTTTGGATACAGGCGCCAGACCTCTCCAGCATTTTAAGTCTCCATTTTCTTGCGTATTCCATCATAGAACAAGCTTCTATTATTAATGTCTCGCTGTGTGCTATATTTTGGCGGAGCTGCCCATGCTCCAGTCTACATTAACTTGGTGAATAGTATGTGGTTAAAAGTCACCTTATGTAGGCTTCCGTGCTGCTCGGCCCTTTGAGCTGATCTTCCATTAGGTATGTGTTGTGCGAAGAGGAAATGTAATAATGGTTGAGGGGCTGGCTCATGTCCTGGTGCACGAGTTTGTGGGCTGGTTTGAGGATGGATCCATCCTCCTGATGGAGGTACATTAGGAAGCCGTCTTTGGTCATGTGCTTCTTCTGTTTCGCTAATAACGACAGGACAGACAGACGTGAGGGATGTGATACGTAAACGACAGCAAAAACCGATTTATCCGCCATCTGATTTTATAATCCAATATTTGCATGGAACAGACAAATCGGTATTGGCAGAAAAATGTCAGTAGAAGTACTACTAAGTACTTCTACGGAGCCTGACCGATTTATCGACCAAGCCGATATTATCAGCCAATATTTGCGTGACACATTGTGTGTGGTATTGGTGGAAAAGTGGCTGATATGCTCCAATACTATGTAAATTGTTGTTGTGGTGAGTGATCTCTAGCAGAGTAAGCCCACCATTCAAAGGCTGGCCCTAGCTAACTATGACCTTATACTGTCATTGGTGCAACACCTATCAAGTACATTTTTACAGTCATTCATATATATACAGTATATACATACGTATTAAACCGGCGGCTATCAGAATTTTTTTACTCCTTAATATCTGTATCGGCTTCAAAAAACTAGTGTTCATCGGCTCTAATCTAAATTGTAGTCTAATAGAAAATGTAATGTATGTATGTAGTGTCTCTGACCTGCTTCATCCACCTCGTACTTCTCGATCAGCCTGAGAGCGTCTTCCAAGGACATCTGCTCTCTCTGCTCATTCAGCAGGAAGTTCAGCAGGTCTTTAGCGCTCATCTGACCCTCTGTTTGAGCATAATTCCCATAGATCACGTTTATCTCTTCCCGAGAGGTCAGCAGGTCGTAGAAGTGCTTGATCTCAGAGCCTTCCAGGGAGCCTGAATTGGACTTGTCACATTTCTATGGTGATAGTCATGATAGTCAAATAATCAGATGTAGCAGATTTGAGTTTTGATGGCGTGTGTGAGAACGACTTGTCTAAGGGGGATTTACTTTGAAAATCTCTTCTGCATAGCTGTCGTCGACTTCAATGTTGATCTGTCGCAGGAAGTGCTTCAGCTCCTTCAGGTTCATCTTTTTGTCATCGTTCTTGTCTGCTTTCCGCATGCAATTAATGATCCAGCTAGTACGTAGATGTAAGGATTTATCTTGCACTTCCACAAGCTTGATTCCTTGGTCAGTTTTTCAACATCTCTAAAGTAAAAATGTCTCTTAAAATGAGCAGCTGAACTAGGGAAAATCCATGCAAATAAACATCACACCTCAAGACTTTGTCAAGGATACTGCTCACTCTTCTGCTGGCGGCTGAGGTTGCGCATGATGCCAATGATCTTCTCGAGCCCTTTCACCCATTGTTTTGCCTCCTCTTCAGTGGCTGCCATCAGGTCGAGGGTCTTCTTGTGGCCCTTAAAGATGATGGAGAAGCAGCGATCTTCATCGCTGTCGTCGGTGTGTTTGTGAAGCCCCTCAGACTGACGGCCAGTGCGCACTGATTCAATGTCATCGACAGAGACTGTTTGGACAGAGGAATAGTTTGTTTGTTAATGGTGAACATTAGCATGGGAAAAACCCTCAAAACGCCTCCATAGGCAGAGAAAATTTGCTGCCAGGTTGCTGTAATTGCTGAAGACACGGTTAAACAATGAGAATTTTAGGGTTAAATGATGCACAAACACTCTTTGAGATTCGGAAAGTTGAACTGAAAGGGGATATCACTTTCCTTTAATTGAGGATTCAAACGGGAGCAGAGAAGCATCTCACACTTGTAGCCCTGACATCAAAATACTAGCTTTTACCTTCTACATGATTAAAGCTGCCTGCTGACAGCCTGCTGCGTGCGGTAATGACTGTTCCCGCAGATGCATAAAGTACGGTATATATGCAGTACTGCAGCTTTGACCCAGCCGGAAAGGCGTTGTCTCTGCTCCGACAGTCCTTCCTTAACCCAGACTCACACTACAGTGGGGGTTTTTTTGGGCTGATTTAACGATGACGCACACTCCCGTCAGTCGGAGGCCATGCATGTGTCAGCACCGATGTTCGGACCAGATTATCGGGTAAAGTGAGCAGGTTACAGATCACATTTTAAACTTCCCAGTTTATCAGGGCCACCCCAGTTGGATCAACCATGTTTGATGTTTAGGAGAGAAAATCACAAGCGCACTCACAAAACCGAATGAAGGCGACGTCGAGTGGACGGAATTAAACGGCCGACGTTTTAAATGACGATGAAAGTAATGACAAACATCTGTACGGGCGCGTCGAGAAGATGAGATGAAGGAAAGGTTCGATGGCGAGAGCGCGGCTTTCTATAAACGAGCGAGATTGATCTGCTCTGAATGAACGAGTGAGAAAGAAAGGGTGTGTGTGCGTGTGCGTAATTTATTCTAAATTATTATCCAATCTAGCGGCGCACATTTTCAATAGAGAAAGCGACATTTGTGAAGATTCTCTTAAAGAGGGTGATTCAACACGACTTCAAAATCAGCTACGATTCTAAAAGCCAAGCTTTAGACAAGCTTTTAGCAGCACTGCGCGTCTTATCAACATTTTGTTTCCGCGTCCGCGTTTGCCTCTGTGGCCTTCGCTCGCAACGCCAGAGACGACTGTTAAACACGCCATGCTCATAAACTGTTTAGCAACAGATGTCAGCACTAATATATATTAAAAAAAAGACTTTCTAATTGGAGGCCAAGGAATATGTTATCTCAGTTAGCAAACAGCTGCAGCCACATCCAACAGACATGGGGCAATGTTTGCATTATTTTCATCATTTTTGGCCCCTTGAAGCCAATATTCACTGTTCTCGTGTCTCAATTTTGATTTCCACCAATTACTAGGAGTATTTGTATGTATCTATGTCTACTGTTTGGTGCTGGATAGGAAGTGTGCAGTATTTTAATCAGTGGAAGCAGCTGCCAACTGCAACTGGACATAAGACTGACAGGATCAGTGAGACTGAAGAAAATCAGTAAAAAAAAAAGAAGCAAAACCAAAAATAAAGCACGCTAAGAAACCCTAAAACACCTCCTTATTTCTCTGCAGGTTTTTCACGACAAGTGACCCTTTTTATACAACATGTAGTAATTTGATGCATTGATAATACAGAAATAGGATACTAAAATTACAGTATTGCAGAAATTGTTTATTTTTTTTCTGGCACTACTTAAAATATTTTTTTTCCAGAATAGTGATAACAACGAATATCTGCAAGAAAATGATTGTAAAATGTGTCGTTTGCACCAAATATCTGCCGCGTAGTGTCATGTTGATGTATACAACAGAAGTCCATCGTGCTATAGCTCTCTGAAATATTGAACATGCAGCTACCGAGCACATTACACTTCTGCAAGTGCACATCTCTGCCAAGGCCAATGATAAACAAAAGTGGCATTTTTACGAGGTTAAATTGTTGCTAAACGCTAATTACCCACGCTCCTTCACCAAGTTTTGTGAAAATCAGCTTGTCATGCTGAGTCAGACAAACAAGCAGCTCTGACAGCACAACCTTCTTGGTGGAGGGCGAAACAGGAGAGTGATCCAAAGCCTGGTTTCCCACGGAGTGCGGCTCTTAAAGCCTGAACAGTCGGACTGACGGCTGGTTGAGACAAGCAAAGAGACGTTCTCTCAGACACTTTGCTTTCGTCTGCTTGAACACGGGTTCTCTGGAAAACCAAACACATTCCGTGGAGATATCATCAACGTTCAAGAGCTTGATCAAATCGGGCCTCATCTGATCTCCTTGCATCACACACGGGCACTCTTAAAAGACTGTGATCGACACTTCTAAGGCCATGAGCACTAACCTTTATCGCACGTCATATACTGGAGGTCTGAGCGTATGCAGCGTCTAACCCATACGTTGGGGGCCAACTGCATTGTTGAGCAGCTTAAAGTGTAGGAAGAGCACGCATGACCGTGCATGATGTAATCACGCTAAATGGCATCAGCTCCCCCTTGTAACAAAACACCAGAGACTACAGGCTTAGAAGCACAATTGTATGCTATAGCTGGGTTACAATCACAAAGTCTGTGCCGTTTCCATCCAGAGGTAACGAAGAGCCACTATTGTTCTTGAGAGAATCTGAGCCCGTCTAAGGGAAGTAAGGAAGGAGCTAAAGGTCAGACTACTTGAAGTGAAAACACAGCAACGCTGGGGTGGTGTGGTGAGACACACCCAAAGCCGGGTGGTGTACGCTCAGCTGACTGCTGGATGAACAAAATACCTCAGGAGCACTCGTCAGAAAGAGAGTGTTTGTTCAAACTGTGCATGCACGTTATCCCATGAAAAACAGGCCACTCGGGAGGAGTTCAGGGCTGCGAGTTTGGAGCAGTTTCAGAGAATCCCGTCCCGGACTGCAGACATTGCTTGCATACCAGAGGAAATTTTACACAAAGACGTTATTGTGCCCCGGCAAAGTTCAAGCTGCTGTTTGTGTCTCCAAAGAAAGAGAAATTGAGCAAAGAGGATCTTTTCCACTGAAGTGGAGAGACAATACGCTATGTCAGTATGCAAACCTGACCTTCATGTTGGTTTTCAGCTTTGGAGTTGGCTACGCATGTCTCAGTGAATTTTTTTGGAATGACATGCGAACCACTAACCATATACTTCCTCTTATCTATTTGACTTGTATGCATATGAGCCCATGAGTATTTGGTCACATCATAATCTGTTCTGCAATCATTATAACTGTCCAGCGAGATCATCCCTCTCTCCTATGTGACAAATGGCTGGTGTATGTGTCACCGTTTCACAGGAGAAGTTAAAAGTTAGTCATCTACTTGTGTGTGTGTGTGTGTGTGTTTGTAAGTGTGTCCATGCGTGAGTGCGGGCATGCCTGCGTGCGCATGAAAACTTGGGCAATAAACAGCTTCCGAGTGTGTGAATTTGGATGTGAACTCTAAAAACTGTGGGGGGAAAAACACAGTGATATAGAAACTGAACTCTACGACTCTGCTGGGATGAAACTAGATACATGTACTGCAAGTACTGCATGTAGTATGGGTATCATAGCTAGTTTTTAAGCTAGATAGATGGATGGATATTCTATTAAATCTATTCAATCAACTAGCCCACTAATAAAATTTGTATTGTGCAAATATTCTGGCAATCAATGAATTAGTTATTTAGACATGCCAGGAAAAAAAAAATCACTTGCTCCAGCATCTAAAATGTGCAGATTTGTAGTTTCTTGTTGTTCGCAATGATAAACAGATAAAAAAAAAATAGATTACAAACAAAACAAAAATTTTGATTAAGACATTACATGGACCACAAAGTAATGGATTCAGCGAAGATATGTGGCAGATAATGGAAGCCATGTCAGTCTCATGTTAAGCTGCAAAAGCTAATGTTGAGTGCATGATTATTTTCTTGCACGCGTTTTCTATTTCCTCAAATGGATGTGTCATGACGTCTCGCTTTTTTGGGCAGCCAGGCCTTCTTCAAAGTGATACACCGAGCAGTTCGGCGTATATGAAAAAGCCTAAAACCATGTCTAATTTCCCGACGCTAGATCTTTAGAAAGACCTGTTAAATCAGTATCAAAATCCAGGCATCACATTAGCACCGACGACTGACTAGCCCTTCATTTCCTAATATCTCGCCAAGTCAGTTTTTAATGACAGGATTTATGCCATGAACAACGCATGACCCACTATTCTACATCATGACAGGATGGACAAAGTCCTGTGTCCACAGTGCAGACAGGAGTGGCAGTGCAGATTTACAATATGGAGGAACAGACTGACAATACGTTATATAACTACCCACTAAACCAGGTGGTTCCCAAATCTTTCAGCCTCCAACTCTCCTGAGGTGGTTGAAGTATACAAATATTGCGCACATGTGCACCAACAGGCTTCTACAAATGATTCCAAAAGGCAACACAAAAAGAATACAACAACCTAACTGCCCTCATCATAACAATTTCATGCAACAGCTGACATCAAACAGTGGCGGAACACGTCAGCCCAAGTGATCTCCATGTGGAATCTGTAGCCTTACGAAAACAAACAGTGCATTTTTAAAATTGAGTATTAGACAAGATTTTGCTTTATCTTGTCATGCTATAGTAAATTATGCAAAGTAAATGTTGATTGGACAATGTTTCGGAGTTCAGAGTGGCTGTCGCGTCCCGTCAGTGGAGCGCGGCGGCCATGTTTTCTGAGGAGGGTTCCGAGTGGATTTAAAAACATTTGCATTCAACATTTGCATTTGAACTTAAAAAAAAAAAGACTTCTCCACACTCGTGCTCTCAATTCATGTTCATATTCAATTTCAGCTGTGTCTAAATCCGATTCATATCAACTATTCAACGTCACGTAAATGCCCCTGAAAAAATG